>JAABKK020001891.1:6537-29410 GCA_011634745.2 Catotricha subobsoleta
AACATCTAATTTTTCCAATGTTGCTTTTAGATTCTTTACGATTTTTCACACATTCATTATTTGGTACGGTTAGCAATGGTTTTTCAATAACATTCGTATGTTGTAATTGACGGCTAAATCTTAGATCTGAAATATTATTTGCATTTGAAATTTTTATTGGTGTTTGTGTTTTTTGGCGATTATGTGAATATCGTAAAGCTAGCTCTTTATGATATTCCTCAATTTGATCTAATTTTGATATTAAAGAATTGTTTAATTGATTCAAAGGATGTGTTTGCACCGTGCTACGTAATATTTTCTTAAATTCAAGGAATTTTTTATCGACCTTATCATATATCTCTTGATCAGTTTGGTTTTGAATTAATGATTTACTTCCGCCAAATGGTAATTGATTTCTTAAATAATTGATCTCATCTTTCTGTTTTTGATATTCGATAATTAATTCTTGATTTTGTTTTTATAGTATTTTATTTCGATCCAATTGATAATGATAAGCTTTTTCGAATTGATTTCGTTCTTCTTTTATTTTACAGTATAATTCTTGAACATTTGCTTGATATTTTGAAAATAGAAATTCATCGGTGACTGCAGAAATTTCGGATTTATGAGACATTTTCAATGATATTGACCAGCTGTAAAATGATACATATAATAATTGAGTTTGAATTGAAATTGTTTCAAGATTGCAACACAATACTATTTTAAATAAAATCACCTTAAATTTACCTTTAATTTATTGAAAATGTTAAATTAGTTAACGAGGAAATAACAAAATATTATTTAGATATAATGTGTTTTGCAGAACTTTAATAACTATATCTAAAAGTGCCGTTTTTGCGTAAATTAATCTCAAAGTTTTGTTTAAAAACAAACTGCTTATTATGAATTCAATTCAGTGCCGTTGATCGAAACTTGACAATGATGTATGTATAAGTATATGCAAATAAATAAAATGTATATTTGTATAGGTTCATATATTTACCGACACACACAGCACAGGGTATCTCGATTAATATTTTAGTTCTAGTGTTGATATGAACTTACAGCTTACTATTAATTTAAGTTGCTTTTAAGTAATTTGGTTTAAGAATTTAAACAGAATTCACTTGATTTTTGTATAAAAATAATTTTCGAATTTGGCCTATGAGATTAGTGCAAAATGTGCTCTCGATAAGGAAATTTATTCTGTGGATATATCAAAATCAGCAAATTATTCATATGTAAAATTAAAGTGTATCAGATAAGAGAGCTTATTGCTCTGCTTATTTACATAATTAATTTTAAAATTCAAATAACCATAATTATATAATTTCTTATATTAAATCTAATGGCATTCATTCCTTAAAGATATGTACCGTATCCGTATTTGCTTTAAATAGAGTTAACTGATCTGATATTTATATATACGTAAGTAAGTAAAAGTAAGTATAATAAATATAAAAGCGAACATAATTGTTTTCAATGCTATGGAATTGAAATATTTGCATATACATATTTTTTTACATTTTTAATAATTTTCAAAATGTAGTTGCTGCGTCAATTTATTTTGTCTTTCAATGCTTTTTCATTTATTAAACAGATGGATTAAAGTGAAAACTTTAGCCTTGTTAAGTTCAAATGAAAAATTATATACTTTTGCATTTGACAGCAATACAATTTCATAAAAATTCCTTTTGCATAATAATATATTTTTGTTGTACTATAGAAAAATAAACAAGCTGCAAATGGATTGGTTTGGTACACACTTTCATTTTTGTATATACATATATATAAAAATATAACTTACCACCCGGATGAAATTCCATATATTTCGTAACATTATAAACTTTTCCACGTATTGCCAGCCAAGCATCATTAATTTTATTGTGTTTGGCCAATTCCGTATGACTTACTGGTATTATCATGCCTTTTGTACCAGCCAAATCACATCCAGAACTACCAAGTCGTACCCAATCCATTAAAGAATGACCCGGCTTTAGAGCACATTTATTACGTGGATTACCTGAAATACGAAAACACGAGAAACATTATTTTGGGTTAAAATAAACTAAACATAAAATAAATAGAATAATAAAAATCAATTTAGGTTTAAATATAAAAAATGTATTTGTGCGGTTCAGTTTATTTATATTGTATATTCTTTTTTGTCTTAAAAGTATAACAAAAAATTGAGGATGTTCGTATTCTATTAAAATTGAAAATAGAAACATATTTTGAATTTATAAAAATAAATTAAATTTTTAGATCTTAATATCAAAGAGTGGATTGCGTTTGCTGTAGTATTTGTCCATTTTTATTTTCTTCGATTATGTATATGTATTTTTTTTGAAAGAGGTTCAAAGTGATTATGGGTTAGCATTGTATAAAATCGAAAACTTCAAGAAAACATTCTATAAATAAGTATATATGTATCATTATTCTGAAAATCGATTAGTTACAACTTCTTAACGAAGTTATATTAAATATATATCGAGCACAAAGTTATTTTTAAAATCTTGCACGTTAACCACGCTTCACTTTTCGTAGATTAGCGATGAGTTACAAATTTCTTTTACATATGAATAATTCCTTTAAGTAAAACGGTATAAATTTTCATTCTTTATACTTGTATTCATCAATTTACCTTAACAATATATGCTTCGATTCAACCAACATTAATAGTTTATTATATTATATTATATAAATTAATAGTTTATTTAGTCGCTTATAATTTTCATTTCAATTTCAATACATAAATATCAAACATAAGCATGATTTAAGCGTGGGAAAATTTAAAAACATTTTATTTTTTATTTAATGATTGAAATATTCATATTCAATGAACCATTCATTTATTACAAATTCTATGTGGTGGCGTAAAGTTGTTGATTATATTTGGAGGCAAATATACCCACGCGCTCTTTTTGTAATTATCTTTAAGGTTCAATAAATTTGTATTTTTTTTTGAATATTATTTATTTATTTTTTTTAATTTTACTGGAAAATGGTGCAACAAATAAAGACGCTATTGTTAAAATAAATGAAACCTCTTATAATAATCCTCTTCACACTTCACTAAACAGGTTTGCACTTTCCATTTAAAGATATCAGAGATCATTCCAGACATTTATTTACATTTTCTCTAGCCTTTGTCTTTTTATTATTATTTTACATTATTTTATTATTAATGTATGAAAATTTGAAATAAAGCATAACCGTATAAAAATCGACTTCACCAGATTGAATCGCTTAAATTTGACTACAGCTCGTAATTCGAGTCTCGTAGGTATATATCGTATAATTTATTTATTTTTAAATTTGTATTTTTTCTGTGAGACAAAGTATTATTTATAAAAAGAAAAAGTACCAATAAATAAGTGTCACGTTAAAAAAAATCTAAAGAAATCGAATCGATTACTAAATATAAAAAAGACACAATCGGAACATTCGTGGTAACATTTAAGAGAGTATATATATGTCACGAATGGTGAGCATACGCACTGTGTATTATTGCATAGGCACACATATCATGCCCACCCCCCCTACACACACACACACATACACACACACAGCCACCCATAGGCTGTATTATTATTATCTAATAAACATCAGAAATAAATGTATATAAAAGTAATTCTTTTTTATAATGTGAATTTCGTAGAAATTTTTAACTTTCCAACTGAGAAATTATTTTCTGGTGAAAAAAAATATTTTTTAACATTTCATTTTTGGTACAAGGAAGTTTTTCTTTCATATCATTTTAAAATACACGCAGTGAAAATAAAAAAAATATACGTTCGATCATTTAATTTTCTCACTGAATCATTTTAAATATGATCTATGAATGCCAAATATTAATAAGAGTTAAAGAATACGACTTGAAGTAAGTACATACTATGATTACATTAAATACAACATTTGTTAATTATATTTTTTTTTGTTTTCATTTATAAAACAATATTGAGTTCCTTCAACTATTGATCCATTACCGCTTAATTGAAATAAAATTAAAAGCACAATATTCTAAGCTTTTTGATCTTATAAATATTTAATTTAAATAAAAATAAGTTCATAATTTAAATCTTAAAAACAAAAACTATAATATGTTTAATCCCATAATTAAACAATATCCAACTGAAATGGGTTCTATCAAAAATAAACAAAAACCATACGAAGAAAAATTGGAAAACAAAGAAAAATCAAAAAATCAATCAACATACTTACTATCTGCTCTTATACATACGTATAGCGAATTTTATAGCATTATTACCTATTTCTATTCATTCAAAATAATTTCCTCATTTAAACCATAATAACATAAATTCTCGAACCTTTAAATATAATATAAAGTTTGAATTTGTTTTCTATATTCCTGAAGACAAATATAATAATAAAATTTCTAATGCAGCACACATAGCGCGCACAGTCACATCATCACCAGTTGAAATAGCCCGTAAAAAGCAGTAGGAAATTAGGAAAGAAGTATAGGCGTCAAAAGTATTTCGTATGTACTTTGTGAAAGTTTCAAAAGTAGATGTAAAGACAATAAAAGACAACCAATACACAACTTTTATGAAAGCAAGAAATCCGAAGATATTGAAAGTTTTTCGATTTTTTACATCAACTACATAAAAGATACAAGATTTAAAGTATTTTCCTTTCATTTATGATGTTAGATAAAAGGTTACATAGAGATTACCATAGAAATATTTCAAGTATTTGGATTTTATTTCGTAATATGCGTTGAGGGTTGATTTTTGGTGTTATTTCTATTTGTTTTTACTCACAAATAATTACAGACACATAAATTTATTATTTTATATTTTCTACGGTTCTATTGAAAATTATTTTCAGAATTTTTCCCATTCAGGAAAATATAAAATTACGCATGCTGAGTCGTGCACCTTTATACAATTATTATAATATAGAGGGGTAAAAAAAAAAACCAGTGGATTGCGGATGTATATTATTTGAATCAATATCCTGTTTCCGATATCAATATTTAATACATCCCGATGGAATTCATTATTTCATCAAAAGCAATATTAAATTATTTATGTTCACTTTTTATGTTATACGTTCATTCATATTTCATTAGGTGAAATATATTTTGTAGCACTTATTCAGTTAAGTTAGCCATTTAAAACGAAATACGATTTCACTGTAGTTCTAAATAAATCTATTGAAACTACATAACTATATAAATACAATCTAACAACTATTGTTAGTAAGTATGTATTACATAAAAATACAAAGCCTAGTCCGAACGCAGAAGTTCAAAGACCATATCTATTTATAAAAAATATATCATTATTCTTGATAAACAAAGTTATTTGTTGAGTATTCATATATGAATAATTTATATTTTGAATAAAAATATGTGTGATTTAAAAGTCAACAATAAGAATGCAATATTCTATCCAAGCAGCACACATTACTATTTATCATATTTTGAACGTTCTTTGTAGACAACCGTAAAAACAGCATATCAATGATTAAAATACTATCGCTTTTGTATGATGATTAGAAAACGCTTTAATGGCCAATAAATATTCTACAAAAATATAACTTTATATCATTTACTATAATGTTTCCTAAGCACGAGAGTAATAGTAACGCTATTGCTATTTAATGTTTATTGTTATAGCTATTATGACATATTTTCCTGATTATAGCTAATAAGGGGTCTTAAAAGCTTTTTATCGAACATCTCCGAATAATGTTGTCATTGATATTAAAGAAGATATTCGATATAATCTCATCGAAAATGATCTCTTAAGTGTAACGTTTTTTATAAATGACTTCTAAAGTATAGAACTGTTAAAATGATTAAACAAAAATTATAATAATACTATGTCTGCTACTTGTGGGCTCAATTTCATTTGATAGAATTAAATGCTATGTGGTTCAGTCTTTCTTTTTTTTATGCTAGTATATTGTTCTTATTGAAGACTTAAGTAGATAATTTCTTATGTGAAAATTATATAAATAAATAAGAAAATATATCAAATAAATCTAAAATCTCTATTTCTGTTGATTATTATTATATTTATACATATATATGGAAATATTCTGTGACCATATTTTGTAATATTTAGCAATAATCTCTCGTTATTTATGTAAATTTATAAAAATAACTTCAAAGAATATAAAAAGAAAATAATTGTGATTTTAAAATAAAATATTTATGCATGATTCTAAAAATATGTATAACAAAGTATATTTCTTTTTAACTTACGACACACGAGTATAAAAATAAAAATTGTAATATGTACTATTAATTCTTGTACTTTGAAAAATGTAATAGAATTACCGAGACGATATTATTTGAATATAATTTAATATTCGAATATCAAATAAACAAATATACAGTTATGAATTCCAATTACTATAAGTAGCTACATTTATTCGTTTTTCATATTCATTAATTTTTAGATTTATTATAATTTAAAACGAATAAACCGAACAATATATTTATACAGTTGAGATCTAATATATTTTTTTTTAAATCATATCAAAATGATATATATCAAACATTTGTTACCGTTTAACATTTAAATAAAATGTACGCCATCTGTCCCAAATTATGGTATACATTTCTGTTTTACATTTTCAATTATGGACGGCTATATACAAGTATAAGGTTCACTCTGGACGTACATAATTTGTTTATAATTTACGCTAATTATACTAATTTAAAATTTTAATAAAGTTAATAAAAATAAATCCAATATGAGAGTTTTGTACTTATACCATAATAAAACGAGAATAAAACCGGTAATGCAGGGTTGGAATAATGCATAACATTTTTGCAAAAATGCGAAAAATGAATAAAACTGAATTATTCCCACTTTCAAAATATAAATTATTCCTCAGAAAATTTTAATTCTGAATGAAAGTATAATGTACAAATAATGCATAAAGGGAAAATAAAGTTACACATTTAAATTAGCGGATGTAGTCTGTATAATAAAACTATTGAAGCACAAATTGGAACTACCGCCGTACTTTAACGATAGATCACATGTGAAACAAGCCTTTCAGAAAAGATATGAAAAAATGTTAACACCTTTACATTTCGCAGTATTTGAACTGATCGTAACTCATCGGGTAGCAAAAAAAACTTTCATCATGTAATTTAACGCCTGAATGGCTACAAATTATATTGACCTGAACTTTTCTGAGCTTTCTTTCACCTCTATTAACGCTCATCGCCATATTTTAAAATAAAAAATAATAAAGATATGACGAGTGGTTTGTAGCGATGAGAGCGACTTGCCCTGAGAAAATATAAAAATTAAATATTGTTTTTTATTTATTTATTTATATATATTGTATGACCAACGGGCTGCGAACCCTACAGGTTAAAATTAAAATTAAAAAGAAAATACAAATGACTTACCGTAACGTGGGTACCACCAACTATCAAAAAGTCCAACAATCAATAAATACGAAAATAAAATTAAATTAAGACGAATTGCAAATATTAATTGTGCACGCGAGCACAATTGCCAATTGCGCATTTCGGACACCGTACATGTGAAGTGAACGCATTCTAAAATTGCACGAAAATTGCGAATTTGCGCATGAAAATTGTGCTTTCGGATAGGCCTATAGAAATTATAATATTATAACTTTAATATGGATATATTCATATATTGTTCGAATAATAATTTAATTGAATATTTGTACATTTATTTTATCGTTATACGTTAATATATTATATTATAATAAATTTACAAATTTATAAATATGCATAATAGTTAAACTAATATTAAGCAAATTAAAAACTTTATTAGTTGGATACAATCAACATAAATTACCGATATATTCATGTATTCACTAATTTACATTAAATAAAAAATCATTGCCTATTTTTAAAGCTTCCTAACTATATACTATTGCTCTTCTATTACTAATATATCATGTTAAACCATCATTTAATATTCCCCATTTTCATCTACACAAAAGTTTATTTTCATTTTATTATTATATTTTATAGAAATATGGTTTGAATTTTTGTTTTCTTTTCAATTCAATTTATTCATTTAAGTAATTTGTTTAAACATATTATCTTATTGAGAGATACAATTATAGAAATTTTTCAGCAACTGACATTAAAATATAGAAATATATTTAAATTTATTTGAAATTTTTGAAATTTTTAAAGGAAACTGAATGATTATAAATCTTTATGTGAGTCGTTTTCATTTGGAATTTTTTGTGTGCTCTTGATCTGGATCAAGCATTTTGGCATCATTGGGATGTTTTATTTCTCTATTTTAAAATTTGCACTTTAGGCACTTCGAACGATCTCTAAAAGTTAACCGATCGAGCTGAAATTGGACTCAAGATCAGATTCGGTCATTCTACAACATAGTACAAGTACATATTATCTCTATCTGGCCACTAGTTCCTGAGATTAGGGGGGGACACAAATAATAAAGAAAACATTTATAATGCATACATTCTCTAAACAGTTTTCCAATTTAGAACATAATAAAATCTATATATTTTGATTATTTCATACATGAAATTTATATTTAGACTTCCTGCTGTGACAGAAATTGTATTATCATTTAATAAATAAAAAAAAACAAAAAAAAAACGATTATATGCTGCTGGATAGAAGATTAATTGCTAGGAGCTTACGAATTTTCTTAAAAGTCAAATTACGAAACCAATACTTTTTTTTCAAACTTGTATTTAATTTCTTTTGGTAGAAATGTTTTAAAAAACACGTAAATTAATAAAAAATGGAAAAACGAAAAACATTTGGAAAATACTGTCACACTAATGTAAATTGATTGATACATTAAATTTTGGGAAAATAATAAATAAAAACTATAGCTAAGTTATGATACTTCTGAATTTCTTAATAGAAAATATTATCACCCGATAATCTAGGAAAGTCTTAATCCCTTTTTGATCTTTAAAAATTAAATACTTATTAAAAACAGAAATTACAAAAAGTAGTCAAATAATTCCATTAAAACTAAAAGCATGTGATCACTTTCTATATACCTACTATAATATATAAGAATTTACGAATAATTTTTTGTGGTTTACATTAATTCTCTATGAATTTTAACAAAATAATTTCACTATATTTTTATTTTATTTTTGATTAGGTATAAATAACTAGATAAAAATAATATTATAAATTTTCCCTAAACTCTTATCTCTGTAAGCGCATTCTACACAAGTCATTAAGGTACCTACATAAAATGAAACGATTCTGAAACAGATGTATTCAATATTCGAGTCAATATACAACATAATGGTATAATGCGAAATTGTCCAATCAATCGATATTAGTAATATCTGTTCAGGGCTTAGTACTTATATGAAATATCGTTAGTACGAATCCCCTCATTCATATACAGTATAACCGCTCTAAGTGAAACACAGTCTAAATGAAACACTTTTTTTTATAATTGTTGGAAAATGTCTGAAATGTATTTTAAAATTGAAAATGTTCATTTTCTTCACCCTTGGTGTGTCACAAAAAAAAACAATTAATGTATTTTTGTACCTCTAATTCTAAATGGAACACAAAAAAAAAATTGAAAATATCCTTTAAGTGAAACCTCGGTGGGTCACAAAAAAAAGCAAAAAAGAAAAAAAATCGAAAATATCCTCTAAATGAAACGTTCATCCTAAGGACGCGACGGAGTGTCGCTTAGAGGTATTATACTGTATAATATAACTACAAATTGTTATTTAGTAAAAGAATATGTATAATGCATATTCATCTCAATAGCTATATACAAATACATATTGTCGACATCCAACAACGTTTTGAAAACTTTCGTTGACATTAATTACTAGACATAATAATTTTTATGGACTTACCCTTCAAATGGAAATCAACCATAAAAGAATTTTATATACGCATTTCAGATGGTGCTCTTTGTCGATTATTTGGTTTTATGAGGACCAATGTTTGTTATATATAGAAATAACGACTATTAATGGATAAATGTAGATGCGACTATTAATTAATAAATGTAGATGGTTGCTGGCGCTTATGTTTTATTTTTAATGAGTTCTGAATACTTTTAAAATTGAATTTTTTTTTAAAATAATTTCATGAAAAGTATTTAAGCAAAAGAAAACTAAAGCATAATTATATATTTTGGCCGGCTACATTTTGCGCTTAAGAGGGCTATGCACCAAAAACCTTGTTGCGGTACCCAATTTTTGAAGACGCATTTATTGCAAAAAAAAGTAAATACAAATCACAGGAAAAAAAATATAGCGCTTTTTTTTGCGACGTTGCCCAATTTACAGATTTTATTTTGCCACAAGTTAGTAAAAAATTAAGATCTGCATGAACATGTCCAGTCTATGCACATCCATGTCCATGCCCATGTCCACGTTAAAAAAAATTGTCCGTGTCCGCACGTCCATGAAAATGTTGTTGTCCGTGTCCATGTCTATGTCCATGAAAATAGTCCATGTCCATGTCTATGAAAATATGTCCACGTCCATGAAATTGCTGTTGTCCATGTCTGTCTATGGTGAATAATTTCCATGGACGTCTGCGGCACAAAATATAGATCACTAGTAAAAAATCACTTTAAAAAAAAAGTGGCAACATCGCATGAAAGCTTTTGCGGCCGCATAACCCTCTCAACGTCATTTCTCGGTGTTAGTCCAAATTTAAGCCACAAGAGCCAAACTTTACAAGTTCTAGTCAAATACGAACGTATGACACATGCAAATATTTCTTCTGATTCATATAATCACTTTTAAGATGGATGTTAAACCAGTGGCGATGACTTTTGACTTGTTTTTAGGAGCTTTATAAACAGCTAAGTCCATTTTAAGAGGTATTTTTATTTACTTATTTATTTAATAAGATATAACAGCAATACGTATATACTATAGTGCAATATAGTGCAAATATGTGTGTAATTCAACAAATTGATCCATTCAATAAGCTAGATATTAATTAAATACCTATTATAATATGAACATATTTATACGCAAGACAAAACATGACTTTTGTTCACTTGGGCTAATAATTAATGTTTATTTGAATTAACATTGATCAACAGAAAACAAAAAAAAATGACCATATTTAAGCAAACATAAAATTTAAAAATTATTTTTTTATTGTCTTTATTCTCAGAACATTCTATTGGAGTAACATATAACTTCTATTGAATTAATATTAATTACTTCTTTAATTATAATTTAAATGAAATTTCAGTTAATTAATAAATAAACAAATAAAATAAAGCGTTCTTCATTTTAATTGTAAGTACCTACAACATTATATTATACGAAAAACTACGACGGCATAAGATATTTAATATGCTTTAATAAATATATATTATTTATATACATGTTCAGATCCATAATTTAACTGTCATTAAACACGTGTATAAAACTTCTTTTTTTTTGTTATTACCTGCGTTATATCGTCGTTGATTCGAATAATTTGTACCTATCGTATATTTAATTAAAGAAAGAAAAAAAAAGGAAATAAAAACTTTTCTAATTATATTTTGTTCGTTCTGAGAAGGAAAATCTTGAGAAAGAAATATTTAAGTATTTACGAAAAATGATGGTAAATAAATTTATATATTCAGTGACGGCAATTACGAAATTACAATTTGACTATTTTTAGAGAAATTATTTTCGATTAAATTTTTTTTTTTAAATCCATGACTTAGTAAATTAAATACGAATTCCGTTCTTTGAATTTAAAGCTTTCTATTTGATAAGTAAGTAACATTACATATGTGGCTTTTTGTCATTACTTAGTCATCTTTTCTAAACTAAAAATTCGTCTATCGATACAGTACTGTCGGCAATGATGTTTTATTTGGTACTCTACGAGTATATAATTCTATTTAGATATAGATACGCTGCGCAAATTACGAAATATATTTAAATATATACAAAATGATAAGATTTTTATTCGGTAATATACAAAAGTTCTGTGGTCACAGTTGCAATTTAAAAATTATTGTTATGTCTTTTAAGAAGAAAATATGTTTACATCGTTTATGGGACATAATTGTTTGAATTAAATAGAATATTAAATATTTAAATCCGAAAATTTTAAATTTATTCTATGTTTATAGAGCCAAAAGAAGAATTTTCGTTGAAATTGGAATCATATATGTGATGCCAAATTTTATATTATTACTTTTAATCCTATTAATGAACAAAGTATTAAAAGCATATCATCATAATCAATATCTTATTGTAATAAAAAACAGATGACAAAAACGAGAATTATAACTATGAATACATTTTTTACCCTTAACAATATTTTCCACTTATTTTATTTCGATAGAAAATTCACAAATAAAAATAAAGAAAAACAGAAGGTTCTAAATTTTTAATGGAAAATTTTATTGTAAAGTAGCAAGAGTTTTCTGTTAGTTTACAAAAATAAAAACCCCAATATATATAAGACACAACAACATCCTTATTGTTTTTAAAATTGAATTACATCGAAATGAAAATATTGTTTTATCAATTTACATTAGATAAAGAGGTCTCATAAATAGCATATAGCCAGTTTTATATTGCTAAGAGCTACGTTATAATAATATGTTATTTGATGCTGTTACTGCTTCGCTTGTATCATTCTTACCTTTCAATTTACTTTGGTAGATTATTATAGGTAGAGACGTAGACGTCTGCAAAAAGTTTATGATTTTCATATAGTTTGTCATGGGAAAAGGTAAAGAAAACAATTTATGTACTTTATAAATGTTTTTGAGTTGAGTGAAAATAAATAGAAAAGCATTAGTAGAGTCTTAATTCAGAAGTGGTAAAATTAAATTTTAAAAAACACGAATAATATTATTTTCATAATTAAGAATTAATGAAAATAAAATATCTTTGAGATTTTCGATACTTATACGAAATAATTTCATAAAATATTGTATTCAGACGTGATGTTGCAAAAATTGATCTTTGAAAGTCACCTGTGGTCTTATTACATTTGATCTGACAGCAGTTTGATGTTAATATTTGATTTATGTAAAGGAAAAATTTTAGTTTTTTTTTTTTGGTAAACAGAATATGATTATTATAGAAATTTACCATGAAGGGAGACGTGTACAGTGTACCAAATTTTTTACTCATCATGAATACAAATGGCAATATCATCATTGAATCGAAATTCTATTATTTTCATCTAATAAATGAATTGGGATTTATGTATAGGAATGTATAATATTATAAGTTTCTCATATGTGCTCACAATAATAATATCCTATCTCCTATCTATTACTATTTCTGATTCCAAATAATATGCTTATTTACGTATTACTTATTATTTATTTTACTTCCCACAAGCCAGCATTAAGTGTTTCTATTATTGTAGGCATATGTTTTAATGTGCGTATATGATGTAGATGGTGTATAATTGTATACAGAATTATTCATAAGTCAAAATATTTTGATTAGTTAATTTACATAACCGAAACAGGGTTTATATGCTATTTTGGATGATGTATTTGTAATGTTAAAATAATAGTTTTCAACATCTCTAAGTTCATTATAATTATTTTTAAAAACAAACACACCATAATCTTGCATTTAATTTAGTAATGGCAGTGACAGAGTGAAGGATATATTGTGATGTGAATTCTGTAAATTAATGAATGGTAGATAAATGGAATATGAGTAAGATATTTTTACCACAAATTGCGTATATATATTATAAATTAGTTAAAAAATATTTAGATCTACTATGAATTTGAAATGAAAATCTAAATATAAACAAATTAATTTAATTAACATAAACAATAAATCTATTTATATATTTTTTATAAATAAATTTTAGATCGAAATTCAATTTGACTAAATGAAGATATATTAACTATATTAATGGTGCTTAATGGTTCCATTGTAACAATTCTTAATACATATACATTTTAAAGCTTCCATTCCCAAATAACGTCACACAACCTATATATTTACTAGCCATTTTATTTAAAAATAAAAATAATATTTTGAGTTATGTAACATTATTGAGACATTCCGCCCGGAAAGAGCTATCTTAAGAACACCTTCCTCATTTCTATAATAGAACAACAACAAAATTTACTTCATTTTTGAAAAAAATAAAGTATTAGTTTCGCATTTTTTTTTTCTTTTTTGTCATTTGGTAACATTCTTAATAAAAATGAAGTTGTGTACCAATCCATTGGCCACACTGAAAACGAATTGAAATTTCGGCAGAAAAATATTCCTAAAAAATAAAAATGTTTCAATATTTCTTCAAATCCCTTTTGAAAGCAATAAGTTCCGATTATAATCTTTGCCACCGCAGTGTGTAACCTCATTACGAATTCTGGTATTGTAATTTTATATATGCGGTCCCTCAAGGGTATTTTAGAAAGGTGTACTCGACATTTTTCTTTTCTTTAAATAAAATAAAAATGGGATTATAGTTATAAATAGATTTTGTTCAAAAAGATTGAATACGTTCTTTTAAAAGGCAGATTATATTTTAGCTTTAAAAATTTAACACTAAAATTAAAAATAAATGCCATAAGCTTCTATAAAAATTTAATCGATGTGATGTAAAGGCTATCAACTCTAACTTCTTATTTCATTCACATAACGCGTTAACATAAAATTTTCAATATCCTTTTTACCTTAAATTTAAATAAAAATTTATTAACTGACTGGTTGATCTACATTAAATGAAAATTCCATTTAAAATCATTATTTTCATTTCCACATTGATTATCCATAATCTCTATAAAGTATACGAAATTGCTTTCGATAATATTTATTTTATTATATCTTGTATCCTAAAATATGAATAATATTTAGAATATAAACCTTTTAAAGATTTTCTATGATATTTATATGATTTTTTTTTTTTATATAATAAAAAATAAATTGTTATGATTGGTTCACATTCCATGTAAAATACTTACATGTGTATATTGCTGATTTTGAAATAAAATAAGGAGAAATGTTGAATTTTGAATTGAAGCATTGGTCTTATATCTATCTATATTCAATAATCAAAATATATTACATTCAAAACGAAACCACTAAATGTCCACAATGTCAATTTCGAATTCATATACATTCAAGTATTATATAATGTGGATATTAAAATGCGAATTGGTATGTATTTGGTGGTTTTGGGTATTTTAGAGGAATAACATTATTTCTGCGAAATTATGTGCAAATATGAAAATATATACAATCTATATATAGATGGATACTCATCTATCCATGAACAGAACACATTGATCAACCCAAAATTTATTATAACCAAAAATAGGTAAATGACTACCGATTCATACAGCATATATTATACACTATCCAGATTCAGATATTTATCAATGTAAATAAGTTTATTTACATTTCTTTGCATTTCATCATGTGGTGAAAAAAAAAATGATAAAATATATTCAAATCAGTAATAATAACGAAATCAACAGAAATCATACCTTTGAGAGAGGTTTATTTTATGTATTGATTAGAATTGAAATGTGACTCAATTTACAACATCTTCAAGGCAAAATGTCTTTTTTTATTTTACGAATATATTATTTATAATATTGTTTATATCCAAAGTACCTGCTATTATATTTATGTGTGTACATAGTACGCACATCCTTCTTCTTATTTACTTTTTATTTATTTCTTTTTTTATATTTTATTTTATTTTCTTTTCTTTTCTATTTTTGCCTTTTGTCAGTACTTTTCTCTGGCCCTTAGTAGCACTGAACGTACATAAAAATCTATGTCATTCGCTATAATGTAATATTGTTCTCGCACAAATATAAATTCTCTACCTATTCAAACCATGTTAGTATAATAATATCTATAACGCCTAATGCTCTCAGGAACGTAAACTAAATATATACATATATATTATGTGAAAATGTGTGTAATGCAATGATGATGGAAATTATATTATATAGCGCCACAACTTCTCATACAAATAACCATTTACAAATAATATACCAAAAATAAAGTATTGTTCCATAGTCTATGTTATTTTATAGAGATTTCGATTGAATTTACTATATCACCAGTACACAAACACATCGTTTGTTATCTACAGAAATAATTTCAATTGTTTACTTTTGTCGAACATATTTTTCGTGTCCATAATATTATTTTATATATATTTTATCTTATTTCTATATTTCTATACTGTTAGTGTTTGGTCGTGTTGATGATGGTGCTAAGCTAGATTCTTAGAGATTTAGAAAACTTCAGTTGCGTCATAAATATTGATTTAGTTTTGGGTATATACGCGACGATATGATCCAATTCCAAATAGTGTATATTATTATTCAAAGATAAGTTGTCGCCTGATGTATTAGAATAATATTGATATACTATTATAAATACATAAGAATAATCACAATTTGACAAAAATTGCGTATCTGTCTTTTATATTCCAACATAAATATAAATTTTTATTTATATACAGAAATATTATATTAATATTGTTATAATGCTGGAGAACATGACATTCAGAATTTTCTCTATTATATTTTACGATATGGCGACAAATATAATAAATTTCTTTTATTTCACCTCAGTATTGTTTATGAGCATAGATTTGAATATTTATTTATTTTAATGTGAAGTCATTGGCAAAATCGCAATTTTTTATTTCACTTTTCTGACGTTGAATGAATGCGTGTATTTGCAAATATTATAACTGATTTTTGGATCACACTAATTCAAAAATTGATTTAGTCTATACGTTGCGTTACCGCAAATATGAAATTAACGATACGTTATATGTTCACGTCATAGTTTGAATCAGCAGACTGGAAAATACACAATGTCAAATCAATATTAATAATAATAATCGATGTGGCGTACCCTATATCAACATGTAATATTTTTCTACTATATATAATATATATAGTCATTTACAACCTAATATATGACAGCGAATGGTATTATATTTTCTAACAAATGGTAACAAACCAGCACCATCCAAAAAAAACCACAAATAAAAAAACATACTACCAATAGAATGGTAGAGAACTTCATTTTTGCGAGTATTAAATTCATAAACAAAGGAAAATAATTCAATTAATCGAAGACCACCACAGAACACCTGTTCAAATACAAAACCTATATATTTTTAAGAGAATTTAATTCTGCGTTTAACAGTGAATCAATGATTCTTGAGATAGAGGATAAAAAAAAAATAAAAGTCGCTTAACACCCCAGAAGAAAATCTAATTCGATTAGAATGGCCACGATTCACCCCAGTTTCATGTGCTATACATTTCTTTCTATACGACCACTTAAATTATACAAATTAATTAAAAAAAATACTCATTTCCATTTTGCCTTTTGTCAGGATTGAACCATTCAAAGCAGAATTAAGTCAGCAATATATAGATTTTGAACCTCGAAAAAAGACATATTTTTTTGAAGGAATCCGAAAACAGAAAAGAGTTTTTTTATTTTTAGGCTGAAAACCACCACAGATCAAAACTTAAAATTTTTATTTTGCATCTAACGGTGAATCATTAAAATGCACCAGCTCAATCCTCAAAAAAAAGGAAAATAAAAGTGAGCAATAAAAAAATAAATAAATAAATAAATAAATTACGATTCAAGTATTGTGTACCAATCCATTGGCAGCTTGTTTTTTTAAATGAAATAAAAATCATTCACATTGACCAATATATTTATCTCTTATTCGTTTGTTTTATTCCCATACACCTGACTGCTTACCAAGAACCCACCCAGTCTTAAAAAGCGTGCTTAAGTTACTTTTTACAAAAAATAACAATACGAATGAATAGAATTTGGATGAAAGAAAGATTATTTATTTAATGATCTTAGATGCTTTCAATCTTACGCCTCTTTTTTCAATATTGAAAATTTTATTTTTGTATAAAAGCATTTATTTTTTTTTCCAGCATCTTGCATTTGAGATGAATTTTAGCATCGTTTCGTAACATTTCATAGATGATAAATAAAACTGGTTAGAAAAATTATTCATTAGTGTAAAATATATTACAGCTAAATACCAGCAATTTATTTATTAGAAGTGTTCCTTTAAAAAAATGTGATTTGAAGTTATGGAACATGGTATGTAGGATGTAAATATTTTTTTTTTATACATATCTGACATATGTGTGTGTTTACCACATTCGCAAAAAAAAAGGAAATTGAAGAAATTATAATTTTTTAAGATTTATTAGCCAAAAAAAAAATTCTCATGAAAATGCGATATTTACCGGTGATAGATAATCTACCGTAGATTACTGGGCTAATGAAAACAAAGTAAATATGTATAAACTTTCAAAATAACTATTCGGGTAATTTTAGTTACTGTTATATATATACATCATAATCAAATGAATGTAGGTACATATAATTATATCAAATAAATAAATAAAGTAGAAAAAAAATAAAAGAAAGGAACAAGAAAGTTATTTCCATAATAATTATGGTGTGAAATCCATCCAATTTTTAGGTCATCAAATGTATAATACACTACCGGAGAATATAGGATCGATTAATAATTTGCAAAACCTCAAGAAAAAAGTTAATAATAATAAAAAGATCAATTGTGGCAAAAAGAACATAATATTTAAAAAAAAAAAAAAAAAAAACAATAAATTACATTATTGTCTATGTTTGAATCCACCTCTGTTTCGGTTTAATATTCAAAATTCCCCTTCCTGATATGATGTTGTTGATTGATTCTCTACCACTTGACGATATTTGTAAATAATATATTAAAGTAAAATAAATATTTACATTTATATTTATGGAAATATAAATATAATTTAACCCTAACTAATTGAAAATTAAACTAAATAATAATATGTAATAAAAAAAAAACAATTAATATAAGATTTATAAATATCATAAGCGTGCCAAACAGTTCTGAACTATCGGCCAACAAATTGTTGTAACATAAACTAATAAACTATATAAAAAAAAAAAACGAAGTAAAAACAGAAACAAGTTTTATTATAATCTTCTTACAAAAGTATTTAAGTATCTAAGTAGGTAGGTATACGTATATAGTTTTAAGAAATTTACAAAATTTATATTTTTCAATTTCACTGTAAGTCTGCACTTCTCAAACTTTATTTTTTATTTTTTTGTTGTTGTATATTTTTGTTTGTTCATACCAGTAGCTCAATGAAAGTGTTAAATATTTATATTTCAAGACGTTTTTATACTTGAATAACCCTTTCCATATACCCACATCCGCATGTACGTCGTTTTCTGTTTATTTTGAAACATTTTTTTTTTAATCCTATTTTTCAAGTAAGACGTTATACAATGGAATGTTTTCTATGGTTTTTCTTACATATTATTTAAATTTATTGAATCCGGATGTTATATCGAAGGTAGAAATATGCTGAAATGTGTTTTTTTTTTGTTGGTATACTTTGTATTACCCTTTAATACAAAATTGATAAAAATAAAATGTACAATTAATTGTTGAATCGACCGCACTTATAATATATTTGAAAATTATATTATATGACGATAGAGTTTTTGCTCTGAATTTAATCAAAGCCGAAAAAAATCCTCTGAACTTTGATGAGAAAAAGCCTGAACCAAATATAATTTTTAAACAGTAAATAAACTTCACAAAGGCAAAGCCCAATAGATTGTATAGCCGCAATCTGACTCTGCATATAATATTGTTGGTGTTGGGAAAATGCAACCTAAACCATTTTGGAGTTATGTAAATGTCCATGTAAATAAAGTTAAATTAATTTAGTTATTTTTGTATAACATTGAATTCAAAATATTGATTTGATGATTGGGATTATTTCGGACTATTAAATATAAAAACAGAAGAAGGATTTTTTGTAAATATCTAAACTATAATACCAATAAAAATATTATTTACTGGAACCATTACGACTAATTTCAATTACACATCATATAAGGAAACGAGTAAAGTCTAGAAATTAGAAATTCAATGATATAAACTATATCCCATATAGAAATTATATTTAATTAAAATAGTAATAGTCATATAATAGAATGAAAGGTGATAGAAATGAAAATCATGTAATTTAATGCAAGTCATCTATAAAATTCTGATATGAAAACTAAAAGATTTGTAAACTTTATGCTCATCATCACATCAAAATCTATAAAAATAAAATCAATATACGTATTACGTACTAAGCCAAATAAATAAGTATAAAAAAAAAGTATAAGAATTGTAATTTTGCGCAAAAAAAAAAAAAAATGGTATTCTCAAATTAATACCTAACCGAAAATACCATCGGGATATTAATATCAACGTTTAACATAATTTATATTTAGCTATAGTTTTCCATATGAAGACAAAATATTTCTGTGAATCACAAACACACTAATACATAAATGCGTCCATTGTCCAAATTTTAAAGCAAATCTATTCGATTTATAAAATATAAGTAACGGAGTAATGGAGTAAGTATTCACTATTTCATGATTAATATAAATTTAAATGTAAATATATTTAAATATTTTTCATTCAAAATCACTGTTCGAAAAATATTCTATTGAAAAAAACAAAATGTGCAAATTTCCATAGCATAGATCGTAAATAGCAATAAATAATTACTTGTAATTTTAAAAACATTAAATTCATAAAAAATAAAAATAAGAAAGAAAAGATTTTGCGATCCTCAAAACTAATTACAAATATAATTATGAAGCGTTAATGGCTGGCATCACCTTGGTAATAGACGAAATTAAAACAAATTCTTAGAAGGTGAGATAATTAAAACGTATACATTGCTACGATAAATTAAAATAAATATAACATTAATTATAACCGAATTGATAGAAATTTAATTCTATGTATTTGTTATAAATTGATTAAGTACCTGCTTAAGAAAATATATAAATAAAAAAATCAAGCATGGATTTCATCAATACTTAAACATCAATCTATTTAATTAAATTTTAATATGATTAAAGGAACAATGTACTTATATGTTATTTATTTATACTTAGTTAAGAATTTACGTTTTGCTCAAAAATTCGTCTGTATAAATATGCAGGTATTATTACAAAATCACATTAAAAAATATTTAAAAATTGAGAGATTTAACATTAAGAAAATGTTGAAACAATAGAATATAAATTAAAATTTTGTAAGTATTGTAGTAAATATTATTCCATTGTTTCGCTATTATTTCGCTACCAAAATTATTCTTTTTCTTTCTCAATTATAGATTGAACGAAAATTCATAGAAAACAATTGAAATCGAATCATTTATCGTTATTTGAAAAGCTTGAAATCCTAAAAAAGCATTTTACATAAAGGTCATTAAAAATAAAAACTTTCAACAATAAATTGGAAAATGTGTTCAGAAAACACTTTGGTTATCGTTTATCGATTGTAAATGAAGTGTTAAAAAATTATTTTAAATTCAAATTAATTATTTAATTATAAAAATAATCTTGTTTAAAGTTCAATTGAAAAAAGTTAGACATTCTGTCTAATGGGTTTTTGAATAAAATAGTTCGACTTAAAAACTTTGTAATAGACCACCTTAAACTAGCTATGTCAAAATGAGCGCTGCATTGTATTCCGAACAGATGAGTTCCGGACGACCTTCTTATGTTCCGGGTGTCACCATCCAGCACCGCCAGTACAACTGCGTAAACATCGCTTTCAAGTTTGTAAACTTTGTAAAGTGGTGTGGCACCGTGACATACTTTATGTGGGTATGCAGAAAATTCAGGGTCTGTCGGTTCATCCAAATTTTCTGCGTAGGACAAGATCCGCAATCCTTGCGAAAAATAATGAAATTCATACCATGACCTAAATATGGTATTATATTTAATACCATAAATAGGTATGAGAAGTTACATTCTCGAAATTCATACTATAATTATACCATTACAGGGTATAGCACACAAAAATCACAAGGGTACATACACGTAGTCAGAAATAGCTTTTAAGTTAAATCAATAACCAAGCGTAAAACTACTGTATAACTGATCTTGCTTGCTATTTGACAAAGTAACCCTTTAACGAATGTGTGTCAGTATGGTTGATTTTCAAATCACTATATTGAATAAAGTTTGTTAAAGGGTTAAACTAATTTAATCGTAGACACTTATTGCCTATTTAAAATTAAAGCTCGTTAAAAGTAATGGATCCCCTTAAAAATTTAAATCGATCTCGTTTACAATGGAACTTAAGCTCTACTAAATTTCACCAGCTTTTTCGAATTTTTATACGCTCGAAAATTATGTTTTCTATGTCTCTCAGGTGGGTAGTATTTTATATGTCTAGTAACAGAAAGCAATAGTATAATTTCAGAGTTATTTAATTTTTTGCTGATGGAAAAAAACTTGTCAAAGCAGTGAAACAAAATTGCCCTAAAGTGCGATAAATAAAAAGAAAAGAAGATTTTCTCAAATACCTTTCACAAGTGAACCAAAGAGAATTACCATCCCACATACAAATAAAATGTAAATGATATTTTTTTTATGTACAGAAAATGATTGTTTATATATTGTTGGTGATTCTGTTTCGTACAATTTTCCCTTCTTTTCGATTTTTTTTTTAATTTTCTTCCTCTTTTTATTTCATTTATTAGTCTATAAAAAGTATTTATAAGATTTTAAGTATTATTGTTAAATTTCATTTCTTCTTTTTTTTTGCCTTTTCTCTTATGCTTTTCAATTAATTTCAAAGCGCCCATTGAATATTGAACAATATATTTATTTAGTATGTATTTAAAAATAGAGCAGTGGGCTTATGTTAACAAAACTTATTATATATAATTAAATTTATTTGCTTTTTGCCATTGAGAATATCTAATTCGATTTTTCTTAGCCTAATCAATATATGTATCAGAGATCAGTCGGATATCCGAAATTTCGAAAAAATATTTTCGGATGTGAGGCCATCCGAGATGCTAAAAGTATA
>JAABKK020001902.1:0-29410 GCA_011634745.2 Catotricha subobsoleta
GATTATTAATTTTCAATGTTTATGAAATTAATACTCGCAAAAATGAAGTTCTGTACCAATCTAATTGGAAGCTTGTAGGTCATCTATTTTACCGTGACCAAAATGGCGGCTTCTGCGCATCATTTTTTATATTTTTTGTTTTTCTAACTTACGGAGATTAATACGATGCGCAGAAGAAGACGAAATTCGCGTAGCCACGGCATAATAGACGAACTATATTAATAATGATTAGAACTGTGATAAAGTTATCACTTTGATATTACATACATATGGGGCGAATACACAGTTCGCACGAAATCAAACATAAAAGTGCCTAGGGAATCAATTGAACCAAGTCCACTTGGAAACCGAGTAAACTGTTATTTTCAAAACCATTTCGCGTTACCCATTTTACTGTGAAATTTTCACCTGAAATAGGCAGCAAAATGGATTTCTAAAAAAGGATAAAATATATGGAAGCAGAAAATTGTTCTGGTTGGTAAGGGAATTTGAAAATAAACAATTTACTGGCTTTTAGTTTTCTAGTGGTCTTGATCAGTTGATTCTCTAAACACTTTTATGTTTCGTTTCACGCGAACTGTGTACTGGCCCTTATAGTGTGACTTTATTTCTCATGAACATAATCAAAATATGGTTCTCTAACAGAGTAAATATTGATTGATAAAAAAAAAAATTATTAGTAATTTGGACTGGTTCGCTTCGGAATCGAGCGGGTGGTTCTTTTCTTTTACTGGTGCTTTTTTGTTCGTCACACTTTAATTGCTTCACTAATGAGAAATGGTTCACTGTAGGGTGGGTTTCTAATAGAGCGTTTACTGTAGTCCAGAATTTAAGATCTATTTTTAAATTAATTTATAAAACTTAATGAAGCTAACGATGTTTACGATGTTTAGATCATTCGTTCCAAAGATTCGCTTCCTATTGTTCTCCATACACAGATTCTCTGTTCTATTGCACAAAAATCCGATATTCGGTATTAATTAATACAGTCAACATGATAGTGTTAGTGGATTTCTAATAATCAGTGGAATAACTTTCAAAGATAAATAAAATACATAACTTTTTTTCTTCATTTTTTTTTTTTTTTTAATTAGAAATTATTATTTTGCATTGATTTTTTCTTCTTCATTAAATTATGTATTAATTCTTATATAAATTGTTCAACTTATAATTTAATTATTTCATATATACACATAACATAATTTATCAACTAAGTCAAATATTTTTTTTATATATTAATACTCTTTTCGTTTTTTTTTTTGTTTTTAGTTTTTTGTTTTTTTTTAATTATTTTTTCATAAATTTTGTTTGACTTTTTTGTTTCGTTTTCGTATTGAACGATATTCAATTAATTAATCATAAAAACAAAAATAGGTAGTTAATATTCTAACAATTTAAAAATGATGTAAATTATATTTCATATGCATTGTAAAATTATTATAAACTAAATAAAGTAAGTCGTAATTTTGCGATTTATTTGTTAGTCAACTTAATATAAAAATATTTAATAAAAATATGACTTTTAAATGTATTTACTGATTGAATTTACATTTGGAAAGACTTTTTCTCATCGCCAATATAAAAATATTGCATGAAAGTAGGTACTTATTCATTTTTTTTGTTTTTTTTTATTCAAATTTTTATCGTATAAGATAATTTTGTTAATTTCATTAAATTGTAATAATAATTATTTATTATTTCGGTTTTAATTTAATTTTAGATCACATTAAGTCAATAATTTGTTAAAGAACTTCGTTTCAAATTATTTTTGTAAGAAAATTAATTATAAAATTAAGAAAATTTGAGAAATATATATGATTTTCTTATTACTTAAATATTATATTTTATGATGATAAGTAGCTGCAGTTGTACTCGCACCGATTATCGTTGATGCCGTTGTCCTAAGTTCAGTTGGTAAAAATATTTTATTAACACAGGTAATTTTCGCACGACATAACGGACATTTCTCACATCTAAAACAAATTTAAAAACAAAATTAATTCGGATTCAACAATAATGTTTAAGGATATTTTTATATTTTTGGTATTTGACTTACTTTTCAGCACAAATGCTACATGACGTTATGTGTCCGCATGGTGAAAAACTTGTATCGATTTCTTGATCCATACAAATTCGGCATGTAATTGCCTCAGATATTCGTTCGGCTACTTCTTTTTCCATTTTATGTAAAACATCATTTTCCGTTGATGTTTCAGATAATAATTCTGTGTGTAAGAAGGTGTCGATTTCTTTAATTGGATCCAATTCTAATGATGTGGTGGAAGTTGCTGATGTGGATGCTATTACGTCAATACCTTTGGCATGAAGTGCACGTCGTGCATGATCATAAACTTCACGATATGTTCGTTGAATATCAAACACATACAATTTACCCAATTTGGTATAAACATTGAACATGGAGGCTATCGTACCCTAAAATGATTTAAAAAAAAATAAAAAAAAAACGGTAAATAAGAAAATCAATTATTATTTAAAAGAAATTTAAGTAGTTTACCTTAAAATCGCGAATAAATTGTTTGGTAACATCACTACCCACTGTTTCACATGAATAAAATGCATGCTTCTCAGTAATTGCACGATATAATGCAACAGCTATGCGTGGTCGTGGTAACTTTACTTCTAATTCCTCGTGTTCATGGTTTTCGGACAAATAAGCTAATTTAAAATTACGTTTAAATGGCGTCGCCGATGAAGCAGCACTAAAAGGAATTCTGTAAAAAAAAATAAAAATACAATATTAATATACAAATATAAATAAATTATATTTTTAGCGCAAAGACTATTTTTGCTTAATTTACCTAGTTTGTTCATCCTGCGTTATAATTAAGAGCCCATGAGGCCCAACACTAATATCACAACGTTGTGCATCATGTGATGATGATGATGTTGATAAAATGGCTGTTGGTGTAGTTGCCGTCGTTGATACAATAATACCAGTAAATGTTTCTTCACCGAAACCAGGTAATTTAAATATATTTTCAAGTAACCAATATTTGGCTGATTTTGATGACATTTTAACTAATTTTGCATGTTCGCTAGCTATTGCTTTGGTAAAATTAATAGGCATATCACCAGCACTATCTTCTGGTCGTACAATATAGTCTTGATAAATACGTAATGGTGAATAATCTTCAATAATCACAGCACTGTTTTCTGGTTCTTCATCATCTTCCATCATGGACTTTTGCTTCGATAATTTTCGTTTTTTATTTTTGTTAATTGTATCTTTTCCGCTATTACCATTTGTGGAAGCCATAGCATTAATATTAGGTTTAACTGGACAACATTCATAAGTCAATGATTTTGGATCATATTTTATTTCATCACCGTGAGCTAAAAGTGCACTCAATTTGGCTGCATTTTCCCAATCGGCTGCACGTAAGCGACCTTCCAATAAATCAATACGTGCTTGCATATAAAATATATTTCGGACGCTGTCTTGAAGTATCAGATGAGCTGGCACCCAAAATTTAACACGAAATGCAAGTGAATATGGTTCAGTGCCATGTTGTCCCAATGGATTACGTAAATTGATCCAATCATATTGACGCGATGTAATATTTGTGGCGATATCACGAGAATCTTTACTACATTCAACTAAACCGAAATATTCGGTTTCGCAAGTAAAACCAAGATTTTTGCAAACCTGAAAATAAAAAAAGGATACTTTTTAGTAAAAAAATTGATGTAACTGAAATTTTTAAACAAACTAATATTAAAAATGGTTTATGGAGTTTGGAGATATTCTATCGATACTAAACAAGAATCGATGAGTAAGTACAAGAACATTTCAAATCGCACCAAAAGCTTCATGAACATTTCAAATTTTAATCAAAAAGTTCTCGGTTCTTGTATTCGATAAATTGGTTGTGCTATTGTGTATTCAATGGATCACACTGATCAGTGTACAAGATTGTAGCAATTTTGTTTGACGATTTTGTTTAAGAGTTTTCTTAAATTAGAAACGTTACTTCATTATGGTAACTACTGTTGCCATACATCATGCACTCACTTTTCGACCCTATTTTTAGAGTATCAACTACGATTTTTCTGTCTCAATACGACCACTGAAAATTTCTTTTCGTTCCATTATAATAAAATATAATTGATGTTTTTAATAAATAAATGTATGCTTGAATATAAAAAGTTTTTTTTTATGTAGAAACCACTAAATTTTAATACAATTTGAAATTTGAATATTTAATTTTGTTGTGTTGTGGCAAGAAAATTATTATCAATTTTTATGATATTTTATCTTTTAATATAGTCAAATCACATGTGACTGGTTCAAACACACCTATATTGTATTTTTATTATCTATTATTATTATTATTATTATTATTATTTTTCTTTTTTTTTCATTAGCATTGATATTGTATCTCTTTAACTCAACTCTGAACGATAAAGAAAAATTATTTATTTATAATTTTATGATTGTTGTCGTACATTACATTATTTAACTAAAATATTGTTGTTTACGTTTATTATTTAGGATTAGGTGTGGGGTACAAGGTACAATTAAAATTTAGTGAGAAAAATAAGTTTGACATTGATGTTTAAGGTATTTAACAGTTAATAACAAATCTGTAAAGAAATGTTCCAATTTACATAATAAATCATACACACTTTTATGAAATTAGAATAAGTGATATTAAAATGCACTTCTATGCGCTTACTTTCCATACTTTGTTTATATAATAACGTTGAAATTCAATAAATTTGATTATCTGCACAGCATGCATTATATATAACCAGTGCCGAACTCTAGTACTTAAAAGGCTCGAGGAAGCTAAATTACAAAAAAAAAGCTTTTTCCTTCAGAAGATTCTTTAAAAAGGAACGTAATTTTTTAATATTTCTTGAATAGGCCCGGTGGTAAATTACGTATCACTCTTTATATTCAAGCCGATACTGTATTTAACCACCCACATATGATTAAACATAAGTTCTCTGAATATTCTACAGATTGTAAGCAAACACAGTCACAGGAAATGATAACCATCAACTCATTTATATTGGTGGGTTTTTGTTGTTTCTGTTTTCAATTTTTTACCATTTATTTCTGGAACATATAAGGTGAATTGAAAATATTTGTACGAAAACGTAAACACAATTTAAATTGTTAGTAATTTCGTTAAATGAGTTGTGTACTAAATCAATCGGTTTGTTTGGAATATAAAAGAATAAATAATAATAAACATACTATGTGCCATTCATCACCCTTGAACTTAGTTATTTACAAACAAATATTTAAATAATAATCGAATGAAAACGAGGTGAAATTTGAAATCCGCATTAATTTTATTTATTTTGCAGTCAAACTGTAAGATGTTTCTTTTTTTATTTATTTATTTATTTACTTTTTGTATAAAAATATTTATAAATTTCTAATTTGTATAAACTTTTTGCTTCTCTAGACAACTTTATTGCATTTTTGACATTAAACAAATCACAAAAATTTGAAAAAAAAAAAGAAACAAAAAATCATTATTAATCGTTCAGGTTTTGTAAAACTCTTGGTGGATTTGTCCACCACCAAGAGAGGTTAATTTTTACTTTTCATTGATCTAGCAATTTTGTGTTAGGCGTTTGTTTTGATAATAATTACGATCAATTTATTTTATTTGGACAAAATTTAAAACAATAACGAAAACTAGAGCGCAATATTCTAGTTAATATTTAATTGTAATCATTAAATTGAATTGAAACCAGTTAGGAAGAAGAAAAACATGTTTCTTTTTTATTTCTTCATGTTTTTTTCTGGTCGGTTTAAATGTATATTGTCTGTTTTTATTTTCATCTAAATAAATTTAAAAAAAAAAAACAGCAAAATTATTGCCAGGCACGCGAACATATCTGTACGACCACAGATTATTTTTTTTTTAATATTTCTACCTTTTTCCTTCTTTTTTTTTTATTAAAATACAGAACCGGTCTCTTAACGTGCCTATGTTCCATTTTTGTTTAATGCAAAGTTAGTTGGTTGCTTCTAAATGTTTATGATGACTTAAAAATTGGGCTAATTATTATGAATTTGTGTTCGTAATTGATTTTTATTGTATTATTTGTTTTTTCCTTTATTATTTGAAATTACATAAATTGCAATATTGAAATATTTCCATACTTTATAAGTTCATTTTATTGCTTACCTATCATGATTGTGTCTAGTTGCACGTTAACCAAACAATAAATAAGCATAATTAAATGGATAATATATTTATTATGTGAATAACATCCTTGACGCATATAAATAAATGACATATTTACAATTTACAATTTCAAATTTACAAGAGAATCATTGAAACGATTCAATTAAAATGATATTATTCTGCTTATTTCATTTTTCTTTTTTTAGTGTATAAATAAAAAAAAAAATTGTCAATTAAATCAGACCAAATACAGCCACAACCAATTGAACTAGTTTTTAACCATACGCGCAATAAACGCTCTGTTTACGTATTGTTTTGTTATGATTTTCTTGTTATTGTTTATGTTTACATTCAATCTTTCACGCATTACGAATATAATACCATCGATTGGTGAATGAAAAAAAAAAAAATCTCATATTTGCAAGAATAAAGAAAATAAATAAATAGAAATGCGCGACATTCCAAACATTTTGCATTACCATCCATAAAAATACATGGAAAATGATTCACAAGAAACACAATTCCATAATTATTTTTTTTCTAAATATTTACATAACAGCCACTTAGATAATAACAAATTAATATGGAGCAGCTCATCAATAAATAGGAAATGGTAGAACCGCACACAATATAAAACAGAAACCACACAGTATGGCAATAATTGAATTTAATTATTTCTAATACAAATAATTAACAAAATAAACATTTTTTTTATCCATTGTTTATTTGCCTCAATTCTAAATTCGATATTGAGAATCGAGGCGTGTTTATTTATTATTACAAAACATAAAAATATCAATTAATATTGAATATTAAATATTATCAAACCTCTATTGCCATAAAAAATTATTTTGCGTCAGAATTTTTAAGGAAATGATTAATTGTATATAAATGTATTTATTAAGCCAAGCAAACATTTCTTTGGTTAATTCGGTGCGTATTTGAAAAATTAATTAAAAAAAAAAAAAAGGTTCCATGGACTTATAAACATTTAAATGACTTGCTATAAGCAAGAAAGTTTTAATGAAATACAATGTGGAGCAAGTAAATAGTAAATTTTCTATATTCTATAATCTAACAACATAATACATAATAAGTCGTGATATATCTGAAAGTATAAATTTGTAAAGAACAACGCCTAAAATATGGAATGAGTTGAGTGCCTATAGTACTTATCGAAATATTCTAATAATTGCATATATTGCACATATGTCTGAAAGATGCAACAAAATAATTTATTTATCGAACAGCTAAACAATTTTTTTTTGCATAATCAATACTTGCATGCAAGTCTTCGACTTCGATACATACATATATAATTAAATTTGCGTCATTTCAATAATAATATGAAAATTATAATTTCAAAAGCTCAATATTATTATTATATATAATATATATAGTTATAATTTTTTTTTTTTTTTTATTTTTTATTTTTCTATAAACTGCTTGAGCATCGCACACACGTTTTGTATAAATAATCAATTAATTATACTTGTAAATTTTGTGAATGCCGATATAAAATTATACACTGAATTGCAAATACAAACATTGGTGTTATAAGTAATTGAAAATTTCTGTTTACTTGGTTTGAAAAAAAAAAAAATAGAATTTGATTAAAAAGTTAATAGCACCGTACCAAGTCAATTAATCACATTTACTCTATTTATATTCTCTGTCTCTTATTTTCTTTAAAACTCACCGTGTATTTGTTCATTTTTTTTTTTACTCATTCCAAGTTCCGGCTTCTGAATATCGATATTCCTTTAGGAACTATTTTTTTGTTTGTTTGTTTTTTTTTTTTATTTTCAGCAACGAAACAAAAATTATGAATCAAACTGTACTGGAGACAAATATCTTTTTTCATTAATATCACAATCATATTGTGCAGTCAATCTAACAAACAATATTTTAATAAACCTTAATTAGCATAAAAAACGAATCGAAAAAATATACTCCCAAAGAAGTAGTATATACGAAATGAATGCGTGTATTAAAATTAGCATTTTTAAAGGTTAAATATTTTTTTTCCTCCTTTTTTTTTTACTTTGGTTAGAATTTATAAAAAAAATAAAAAAAAAATGCTATTGCGACTTAAACAAATTTTTAGTGAAATACGTAGAAGCATTTCTTCTGGGGCTGCTGTTTTATTCTGGTTCATCATATTTTGAAACTTAATATCGAAAAGCGTTTTTTTTTTTTTTTGGTGATAATACTTAATAATTTATCGCGCATAATTATTTTACGACATTCTATGGCGTAGTATAAATAAATTTGTATAATATCTACTTACTTACATACATAGACATATCCGCATATAAACACTAGCGAAAAAAAAATGCCAGTTTTATGATTCAATGAAAACATTTTCATTTTAAATGTGTCTTAATAATACACAAGTGAACATTTTTTTCAATAAATGCAATAATTTCAAATAAAAGAATTGAATTTCTGAAATACCCTGTTTTGTGTAATTAACCGCAAAACCAGGTAGATTAAAATCTGATAACGAAACATTTACAATTTATTGTTTATAATTTTTTTTTTTTTTTTATTATTATTATTTTTTCTATTTTCTTTAAATTGATGAACTTTGGACCCGAAAAACATTTTATCAGAAATAAATAACTTGAACCAGTACACAAATATATAATATGCCTACTTAAAATTTAAACCACTTTAGTCATGTCGTATTAAAATTACAATAAGTCTATAAATTTGATTGAGAAGATAGCATTCGCCAGCATAAATATTATTTATTATTACATCGGTATGAAATATAGAGTAGAATTAAATTATTGATGAACTTAACCTCTTTTATGATCAAAAGAGAAAATCACCAGTAAATGTCTACTTCTTAATGGAAGCGAGTGGTGAACTTTGAAATAAAAAAAAAAAAAAACTATATATAGCAACAAAAGATTATGCTCCGTGAGCTTCAAATTCTCAATTTCATTCCATAATTATGGCCCTGCCTGTTTAAGTAAATTAAATTGCGATAAAATGTGTTGCGTTTGTATTTTTGTTTATTCAGTTGCTATGAGTCAGCAGGTAAGATTATCGACACCTGAACCAAAATGAGAATTATCTGAAAATTAAACCAACCTAAATAGCTACGCCTTTGTTAAAATATATATATATATTTTTTTTAAATACATGAGATCAATTAAAAGCAAACACTTCAAACTTTGAAAAAAAAAAAAAAAAGAAGAAGAAGAAGAAGAACATTAATCAAAAACTTGTTATCTTGAACAAACGAAAAGTCAATAAATAAAATATGATCAATACACCAATTATCAAATAGAACAAACATAACAATTTCTAAATATATTAAGTAGAAATGATTAAGTGACGATATCAATGACACATATCAATTATACATCTATCAAAACGATGTCGATCTTAATTGAATTTTCATCACACCGGTGGACGGCATGTTAAGCAAATGTAATCGATGTTAAAGGTGGACGCATTTAATTAAAGAAATATTTATAATTTAGTTCTTATTTCATCAGGACGATGGTAATATTGTTTACAATAAAATAAAGCATGCTAAGAGAAAAGTGTAGGTATATGGTAATGGTATATAAATGGTATCCAATCATCATATTTATTGAAATTCTTAATATTGTGTAAATTGTTAGTAAGTAAATGTTGTGATCAAGAACTTTGTACCCAAATTCTCATTCTTAGTGTTGTTGTTGTTTTTTTTCTCTCTTTGATTAAAGTCAAGGTTAAGTACCGGCGAAATCATACAATTCAAAACTAATAAAAACAAGTTCTTATTTAATAGATATCTTTTTTTTTTGTTTTTGTTTTTTTATTACATTAACCCAAATATCAAAATGTTATGTTTTCTTAGATTCTATTGAATTTTATTTTGTTAATTATTTTTATAGTTTATAATCAACTATAGTTATCAACTTATCAATGTTATTGTTTTACAGAAATTAGAAAACCAAATAATATCTACCAAAAAACTAAGCAGAGAAACAAACTAATGTTCTTTGATTGTGATTTTTTTTTAATATATTTTTCCTATATGTGTATTGCAAATATTCACTTGAATAACATTAATTTATCTGAAGGGGTTAAATTATTTTTTTTATATTTTCTTATATTTGCATTATTTATTCGCACATAATTAAAAAGCAAAAAAAAAAAAAAAAAAGAGAAAAGAAAATAATAACTCGTTAAGTGTTTATTCTACACAATATTTACATTTAAGTAGGATATCATTTTTTTTTTGAACACAAATAACACATTTATAAAAGATTAATTTTTTTAAAAAAAAAATATTATATATATTTTATTGGTAGGATTGTGTGCATACGAATATAAGATACATGATACACGGATACACGGATACACGGATACAAAATTACACAAGTACAAAGTCCATGAACTTTATAGCAGAGTCTTTTTTCTTACAATACCTCAACTCAATATTCAATAGTTATCGAATTGAATAGTATTTTATTTATTTAATAATACAATATATATATACATATATATAAATAAACCAGGTAGCCGTCGCCATATCCACCATTTGCATAGTAATTTAAATAATATTGTTGATTTTTTTTTTTTTTATTTCATAGAAGATGAATTTTGTATAATACATACATTTATTAAACTGAATTGAATTGAAAAATACTCAAGACAAACGCATATTGAAATAAATAAATAAATAAAACTTTAAATGTATATAATTTTAATAAAAATATTTAATTTAAATAAATGTGTCGAAATGTTGTGTGTTACGGATTCATTTTGAATAAAAAAATAATATATATCAATCTATATATTGATATGAGTTGTTTATTTAGAATGCGGTAATCTTAAAATATTTCAAGAACAGAATTACGCGACTGGCAAATTTATAAAATTAGTACAATTAATTTTTGTTTTACTTCAATTATTAAAATTCAGAAAAAAATGAAGTATTTCGATTTCGTGAATTTATTTTTTAAGGTTCACTTGGAGTTTTCTTAAGATTTAGTACTCGGATATTGGTGATCAATATACCAAAAGGAATTTTGTTTTTGTGAGACATAACCGGTTTTAATTTAGAAATAATACGTTTTTGGCTCGTGCGATCCGTTTTTTTTGGTTTATCCTAATTTTTCTCAAGATTTTTTGAACTGCTGATCGAAACCAATCATATATATTTTCACAAGCACAACATTCTGAGTCTATTGGTACATCAATGACTTATCTCCGAGCATAAAATCCTGAAAAAATTGGATAATGAAAAAAAAAGAAAAAAGTTCTTTGTCGTTTGGTAACATTCTTAACAAAACTGAACTCGTGTTACCAATCCATTGGTACATTTATTGTTTATTTTCAATGCTTTGATCGCCAGTTCATGCAAAATACGCTAAAACTTATCAAAAAAATTCTGAATTACAACTAAAATTACATATAAAATTAATTGCATCTATGTGATTAAATAGTACTAGTGACATTTATGTATAATAAAAAATTGGTGGCACATCAATATAATTACTCATGTATCAATATATTTTAACGAATTCTAAGTAATATTTTATTAATTCCAAGTAGTCTGCATCTACATTCAGACTATTCAATTAAAAAAAAAACGCATAAATAAAACTACCAGCAATATATAGCAAAAAATCAGTAAACAAAAACAATGTTGTGTATTTGCTATTTTTCTCTCTCTTCAAAATGTAGGTCAAAAAACTTCAATACCAAATATAATAGATCAAAAGTTTTCCTGAACAATAAATTAAATATAATTGAGAATTAAATTTTTAAAATGTGATTGCTTGCTGATGATAGATGAATGATTCGAAATTAACAAATTTATATAAAATTTAATTTAAACTGGACAAAAAAAAATAATAATAATAATAATAAAATTAAATATCCATTCGTTTTTGCAACATATTATTACTAATTTGTACATACACCCACATATGATATCACATCATCAACAACAACAATAACAATATAACCATAACAACAAAAACCACTCACCTTCCTTTAACAGCTGCTTTATATATATATATATATATACGTATGTATATTGTATATGGCTGCGTGTATATTTATATTGAATATATTGCATGAATATAGAAATAGAAATATGTATGTAATTGTATATACATAATGATTAATATGTTTGAATACAAGAATACACGCATAAAATACGAACTTGTTTTGTAACATACATGTAGAAGAGCACGTGCCCACAGAATGACAATTTAGTTATTCGCGGAGGTATATAACTAGGCATTCTTTTTCTTTTTTTTTCTCTTAAATAAACGTGTTTTAAATTGAACAATAGTTAATATCATTTAGACGTACTTACTTATGTTTGATGTTTTTAGAGATATTTTAGTTTTGGGGATTTGATTAATGTAATAAGAAATATAAATAATTTTTGTGAAATTATATCATTATGAATTGATCAAAAATCTTTCTTTATACCAAAATGTTGAAATAAAAATTTGATTTATCCTAAAATTTAATTATTCACCGTATACGATCTGTTTACTTCATTTGTTACCTATCAATCAGAAAGAGTGGGCAATTTGGATACTATTTCTGGGTAGCAAAAATTACAAAACAATTTAATTGTAGCTAATATTAACATATTGGAGTTTAATGAAAAAATACGGAACATTTGTTTGGTTTATAAATGATGTAATTATGTTAAAGGCTTCAATTCTACATATAAACGATGGCAAAAAAAAAAATCTTTAACTGTGATAGTTTTTAATGCGTTCTTTTTCTAAAATCCTATTCAATATTGTATTGAAATACGTAGATTTAACATCAGTCAGATATAATCTTATCATGGAATTTTGTCTTCAATCAATACAAAGTATCCGTGATCATTCCTTTTGTGCAAAACTAATCAAATGAAGAAAAAAACGGTCTATTGTTCTTGTTAAAAGTGCAACCAGACTTTTTTTTTTATAAAAATAAAACTTCAGTTTAGTCTTACAAACTGTTTAATACTACAATTGTATGATTTGTTTCTGATTGTATTCAGATGTCGTTATTAAATGAGTAAATAACAATGACTACGTTTATGCCGAGCCAGTCTGTGGGACGTATAATTTTGATGAAAACGCCGATTATTATATAGTATTCATGACTTTTTTTTGTCTTCTGCTAAACATCTGTTTGGTGCACAAATTTGTTAGCGAATAATACTATAGGCATCACAATTATTGTGTAGTTCGCCTACATTTTTGAAGGAACTTTTTCAACTTTGACGCAAAGATTATATTAACTTTAGCCTATCGGAACGATATAAACACGGAGTATGCTGGTTCCAACATTGACACAAACGAAAAATAATTTGTTATAAAATAGAATAGAGCCGACCTAGTTTGATGCTACAAAATAAATTCAGACATCAGATTCAAAGGTTTATTTTACTCTACTGAATAAAAATTTTAAAAAAAAACTTACACAGTTCTAAATAAAATGAATTCCCATTATAAACTCAATTCAACCGGTATATTTAGCTCTCTGTTTCGCAAAAGCATAACCAATTCGTGTTCATTTATTTACATACCTAACATTATGGTACCTATAGAGAACATTTAATACAGAGGGCTATAGAAAACATATTACGGTTGTATATGTGATTGAATAAAAGGTGTGTGTAGATTTATAATATTAAAATGCAGCCAACAACACAATGTTACACAAATATACTAGCAATTTATTAATATGTACAAAAAAAGAAGCAAAACATAACTAAGTATGTATAATAAATATTATCGTATATCTTATATCCGTATATCGTGTGTATTATATAAAGGCATTTATGATTGTGTGTGTATTAGTTTTCATTTCGTTCAGAAATAGAGTACTTTGGACTTTGATCGACCTAAAGTAAAAATTGGACTTTGTACCCATCAGTGTACTCACAGCGTGAACATTAGGCATATATTTCTTTTAGGAATATTCGTTTCATGTGAAATAGTATGTTGTGCATCACATCACGTATATATATATAATAATAATAATAATAAAAAAAAACTATCGTTGAACATATACAATATGTAACCATAATGAATATGTACAATAATAACAATAATCATAATAAAAATATAACCAACAGTAATAGCAAAAAAAAAAAGTGTTTGAATATTATATTTCATATAAGTAGACCTATGAGTTGCTAGAGAAAAACACAATATTTTAACTCAAAACAGACAAAATCTTACATTGTGGTTTCGTTTTGAATTTGAATAAAAATCTAGTCACAGATTCAAATTTAAATTTTCTATATTTCTCTACTTATTCTTTCAATTGATTACTGCATTCCTATTCGAAAACAATTTTTGACATTATTTTCTGATTGGAATTTTTTTATTTATTTATTATACAAAGATTTGCCAATTTATTTTTTATGAAAATTTTCATTGGCAACTAAAACAAAAAAAAAAAATTTTTAAATATTTTTTTTCTTGTCTTTTTAAGATGCGAAATTTGAAGATTTCAATTTGGTGATTTAATTCTATTTATAAATTAATAAAACGGCAATCTATTCGTTCCTATTTTATATATCCGATCAATTATTGAGAAGGTCAGAAGGTTACATTTAAACTGAATGTATGTATGTACTTATTAAGTCATTTACTTCAAAAATACATTTAGTTCACTATGAAAGCATTGAACTGAAAGAAATTTTATAAAAGAAACAATTTTCTTTTTTCTTACAAAAAGCACGTTTAAGTTGAGTGGGCTGGATTTTTGGCTATGTACCAATTCTCAATTCTGTTTCTTGAATCATATTTTTTTTTTCTTTAATTTATTTATTGTAGACAGATAACACATTCACGAACATTATGTTTTACTTGTCATGTAGATAGACTTTTTAGTCATTAACTATATTTAATAACCAGGAATCAAAAATTACAAAATGTTTCTTTCTCTTTTGGTTGCCATGTGATGGCTGGCTGTTTAAATGATGATTAAAAAATTTGTATGACAATGGGAATTTCATAAATATAACCGCAAACATTATATTAACCATTCTAGTCAGCTAAGTCAATATAATGAGTAATTGCTGTAAAATAACAATTATAAATATTATATTTACTAGTTTTTGTTATAATTTAAAACTTTTTGCACAGAAATATGAAAAAAAAAGTAGTAATTAGTTTTATTTAGATAGCACCTTTAAAGGAGTTTTTATAAATTAGAAATTGAATTTATAAAATATTCACTAGATAAATACAAACATGTACAGTACAATATTGCTCTTACAATTTTTAGCCAAATAAAAATTCATAAATGATGTTGAAAATAAAAAATATAAATCATAAGCTAAATTAACTACCTCTCCAATTCTTCTTATAGGTACTTAAATGTTGTGGTCGCGTTTTTAAATTAATTCTGAATTGTGTCAAGTATTTTAACACCTCGAGGATTTTTTTTTCGTTTCTTTTTTACTTATAGTTATAATTGTGGCTTACAATTAAACATTAAACTGAAAATATTATGTTACCGAGTACATGGCTATGAAGTGGCCCATAAAAATGTTAGTGTAAAGTAAATTTTTAAATTATTAACCTTGTAACATAGTGGTTTCCATGTATAATAAGCCTTGAATTATTAGAACTATTACAATATGATTATATGACGTAAATGAACAAAATGACGTGATAAAAAAATATAAAACACATCAAAAAATTATTTTTCGTGATTAGAAAAGTTATATTAATTTCTTTATGTTTTCTCTGCAAGTAAAATTTAAAAAAAAAAATCATTAATTTATTTTCTAATTTTTAAGTAAACTAATCGACTTAATTTTAAAATTAGAAAATAATATAATGAGAAGAATGGAGGTTTTTATTGGTTTCAATAATGATAGAGAATAAAGCTTTAAATTTTTATGGATTCATCAAATTTAAAAAAAAAGTAATGACTTTTTAAAACTATTTCCAAAAGAATTAATATTATTGTGATTACAGATAGATAGACACACAAATAATTCACACCAAATTTAAGCTAAACGCTGTATGCAAATGCATGTAATGAATAAAATGAAAATTCAAAAGCATAGTTTGTTTGTTTCTATATTCTCAATGTTATAATATTTGATTAGCTATTAATTATATTTAATTAGATACAAGACTTATAATTATTATTAAATAAATTAGTACTAAGGTAACCAACTCCATTACATTAATTTTATAAATCATTTTAACAAATTAGAAATATAGTTAGTCTGACGTAATGGATTTTATTTTGTTATTGGGAGACATGTTGTCACTTAATATCATTTTTCCGACCATTATCATTATCTTATAATAAAAATCTATAAATATACACATAAACTAAATATATGTAGGAAAAACTATTATTTTTTTTCACATATATATATTACGGTTTCACTTATTGACTGACTACTATCATTTCACGTTATTAACTCGGTTTATTATTCACATTTGATGGACGCATAAGATTCAGTTTATGAGTCATTATTATTCATGCGGTTACATACTTACACATTTTTATGTGAATTAAAAAAAAATAATAAAATAAGAAATAAGAAATATGGTTACAGAATACAAAGTTCAAATCATATATTTTCTATATCGATTATTTATATATACATAAATGTGGCTATGGCTACGTGTTAATTGGCACAGAATTACTATTTAATAAAATCATTTAAATCAAATTGTATCAATTTATGTTCAAATAATTATATTTGTTGTTTCTTTTATTTTTTTTTTTTTTTATTATTTTGAAATACGTAAATATTAACGGAAAATGAAATTCGTGGCATAAACGAACTTCCACCGTTCAATGTAAACCTGCAAATAATACAACAAATCATTCCATGAGCGTGACAATGGAATTATAATTGATTTATTTTTAAATCGATATTTTATCTTGTCATTTTTCGGATCTATACATAATTACATAATTTATGTTTAGTTAAACTAGTAAATTAGAACAACCAGTCAATTATTTTTGATTAAATTTATGTCAGAACTGGAACGTCATTAATATTATATTAACAAAAATCTATTTTTATGTAACTATTTTAAGGTTTTTTTTTTATATAAAATCTCACATCAGGTTTTCAAATGACAAACGAAACAGACCGTGAAATTCTATGTATTTAGATAACGATTTTTACAAAAAAAAAAACAAATCGGTACCATTCGAAAATAATATCTGATTGACTGAAAATACTGTCGTTTTCTTAGAATATTCACATAAAAAACAAATAAATAAACAATCTGCCAGTGATTTGGTACACGACTTCATTTTTGGTAAAAATGGTACCTAAAGACGGAAACTCTTGTGCTCGTGAAAATATATATGTTTTGGTTGCGATGTATCCACTCAATCCTGAGAGAATCAACAAAATATTTTTTCTTTCCAACTTTTTTTTTTTACTAAACTGGGTTCCATCTCATAAAAGAGAAACACTTATTCCTTCTTTTTTTTTGAGGAAAAAAAAGCTTCCAATACCAAAAGGAACAAAAAAAAATTACAAATCAATACTTAATTTTTTTCATTTTCAAATTACTCAAAAATGAAGTAAAAAAAACAAACCGACGAATATATATTTTGCTGTTCTCATTTTTCTTTCATCTGAGTCAGTAACGCAGAACGGAAACAGATCTCATTACCATTAATCTAAATGCTTAAAATTGTATAATTTTTCATAAGAAATTCGTTGAACAGCGCTTTTGTTCAGTGAGTAAACATCAGTTGTGCAAATTTATTGCAGCAGGATCTTGCTTGTAAAAAAAAAAACTTATTCAACATATTTCTTATGAGAAAGTTTAAGTTTGTCACAATTGGCATTTCTTAATAAGTTAATTTAATAGTTTTCAAAATGTAAACAATTTGAATATTTTTGTTTTTATTGTTGAGGTCCCTTCAATTTAGACACGGTTGGCATATTCTTCAATACACCTAATATTTTATATCAACAAATATATATACATTATACATACATAGTGAATATTACTTAAAGACTAATTCAATGTCGGCAATTATTGTTAATCTTTATTATTATTTTATTTTGGTTATCTTGTTTGTTTTTGGGATTAGCCATCTGTTTGTAATATTATGTGCGTGTGTGACTGTTTGTTACTGCATTTTTTGTTCTCTTATTTTGCTTAAAACCGGTTCACTTGTTTTGAATAAAAGGATTTGTATTGAAGTAGGTATAAGTTTTTTCTTATAAGATGCGTTCATATAATTGATGTGGCTTAACTGAAACCACACATTGATAGTAAACAAGCATAAAACAAATAATATGTTTTCGTTACTATTGCCATGTTTACATTGTGTAAAATAATCTTTAATAATTAAATAAAATAAAAAACTTTGCAAGATGATGTTTGAAATTTTAAAATCATTACAACCGCTGATCGTTTTTCAGTTTTTTTTTTGTTTTATTTTTAAAATAAATGTTATTAGGCTGTTTTACAGAAACATTAATACTGAACATCAAACAAAGATTGGTTAAGTAAGAATTCATTGAATGCTTTAAAGTGAGAACAAATAAAATACAGTTAAAAATTTGGTATTTTGATTAGAACGAAACGAAAATCAACAAATTCATAGAAAATTTGAAAGTGATATGTACATTAATTCTCAATTTTAAAGAAACATCTCAGTAATACTTAATAAGAAGGCAATGCATTTTCGTGACTTAAAATTTTACTTATCCTTACGTTTGATTCAAATACTAGCACAAAAGACGACAACAAAGTTTATTTAAATATTTAAGCTACATGTTGTTTGATTAAATCATAACAAACTGGTAACCATCATAATATAAAAAAAAAAAATGTTTACACAGAGCGCCATTTATATTCCAACATGAAAAACCAGTTTGTTTTAACATTATTGAATTTGAAACTGTGTTCAATAGAAGTGTGATATTCGAGTAGGAGGATCATTATGTGTGATATATTTAAATGGCCTATGCGCCAACACCATCATGTACGATTCATATCAACAACATACAAAAGGTTGTCGAATGTGGCTGTCATTATTTTATAGATTCGGCTACTGGCATTTAATTTCATTTGTAAATATAAGGCATCAATATGAAGCGACATTCGACATCAACAAAATAAAAATGTTTTTTCTTTGTATTTCACCTTTTTTTTTTAACGCATTCGATACATCGTTGATTGCCTACATCAAAATTGAATTGTTTATTGAAAGCGTAAATTATTTTAGAACGAATTAAATAGATTCGATGAAATAGAAGAGATTTGCTACTGTTCTAAATAAAAAAAAAAAAAAAACTGTGAACCAGGGAGGAAAAAGTTTGTAATTGACGATGTTCAGAAAACGAAATAAAAACAAAAGAAAAAAAAGAAAACAAACTAATTGAGAGAAACCGAAATTAAATTCTCAATTTTATTTATGTCTACTGAATGTCTATCAATCAATTTTTAACTCAATAACACTACATATAACTTAGTCATAATAGATAATTACATTGTCTTATTGTAACAATCGCTTATAATATCATTATAATACTCGTATTTCATCATTATACATCTCATTTTACTTTCAATATAACTAATAACTAAGTATTTGTTTATTTTATTTTTTTAAATCTTGGATTCTATTTTTGATTAAAGAAAACACTCTCTTTTATATGTAAAACACGCTGCTGGCTGAGCTTATTATTATGATATTGTGCATGACACGCACCCAATCACATAACATAAGAAAAAAAATGAATTAAAAACAAACCAAATATTTTATATAAAAATAAAGTTTTTAATTTATTTTAAAAATATCCATCGTGCGTGCACACATGGCCACATTAAAAAGCACGATCTGCCTCGCATTTGACATCTATTTAAAACAATATATTTATATTTTGTATCAAACAACATTATTAAATACCTACATTTAATGTTAAAAATGTATAAATAAATATTTTCTCTTTAAAAATACTGGCTGGCTGTGATGTTAATGTGGTGCTTTTAATAAATGTTTTGCGATTTTTTTTTTTTTTGTATGCTTACTATTGCTACAGTTATATACCTACTTATATGAATCTTGATATCGACACTATTATATATAGATAACTATAGCAGTTGTACGTGCAAATCGACACACAGTATATGTATTTTGTTGAAGCATATCCAATCCACGTGTTAAATGAATGATCAACTGGATTGTCGCCCAATCCGCCAAAATATCTTTCTTCTTTCTTTTTTTGTTTTTTTTTTTTTTATATTTAAATAAATTTTCATGTATTTCAGTTTAACTTTGGAAATCTTATAATAATACAAATATAGGTTTTATTATGATAATAAAGTTGTACAAACAACACTACATATGTATAACCAAAATAATAATTTTGATTGTGCAAATTTAAATTAATATCAAAACATTTTAATAATGTATATATAAATCGACTACATAGTACATACAATTTATAAAAAAATGTATACGAAACGATATTCATTTAAATATCATTAAATTTCTGTTATTGGAATATGTAAACAAATATCTAGATTTATTTATTGTTCGGTCGGTAAAATTGTTTCTATATTTAAAAAGTTTAAATTGAATTCACAAACAAGAAAAATTTCCAAATTAAATCGATGACTGTTATAGTAGTGAGCTAATATGAAAATGTTGTAAACAAAAAATTAAGAAATCCATAGCATAATATAACATATACTCAACAATATAAATATTGCTTCCAAATGTTCTATTAAATATTGTTTCAAGGATGTGCGTTCACTGTGAGATATTGGGCATGATGTAGAGATTTTCATTAGTGAGATCTTATTCTTCCGATTAAAATCCAAGTTTTATATAAACCATATAATCATCTATGTGACATAGAAGCAGGCTCAGCTAAAATCTGCAACAGGATGCTATATAAGTATTGTATAGAACGTATGCATATTTAAATTAAATCATGTCATAAGTTTTAATATTATTGGATAGTTGCAATGAGATTTCAATAAATTTTACAAAATTAAACACCATGAAAAATTCAAATAAAATTTATTGGCTTGGCACCTCATTAATTAGGTAACGTTGATATAATAAATGTTTTAAATGTGTCTTATTTAATTTTACGATTTTAGTATTAGAATCATTCTCTCTTATTTATAACATTAATTACAAACACGTGCATTGTGTGGGATATCGGGCTGGTTGTATTTTAAATAAAATGCATGTATCTATGCGATGATGATGATGATGCATTTTATATACATACATCTATGATACTCATAGATATATATATCGTATCTATTATTTAGATAATTTATAGATTTAAAACATTTGAGCAATTACAATGCAAATGATCGGGTGCATACGATATAGGTACCTATATAGTAATAATGATGCATCAGTGGATATGAAGGTATGATTACGAAACAAAATGTGCAACATTGTTGTAAATCAAGCGCGTGTAAATGTGGGTATAAAATCATTTAATAATGGAAAATTTCTCGTTGATTTTATCTTCGCGTTTCATTTTGTGTTAGATATTACAGATAATATAATATACAATTGAATTGAATTGAATTAGAATTAGTTAAATGGCTAGCTACACTGCAATATTAGGTTAACAATTGAATAAATATAATGAAGCTATTGGTTTCTATATGTGATTATACGAAACTATAGTTAAAATGTTAAATTCGATATTCGTAAAGCATGACCATGTTTATCTTTAGATTATTTTCGTTGAGCAGAATTTTAATATACGTATATATATACATTTTTTTTTTGTAGAAAATTTGCTGTGAATGATTCAAGAAAGAATCTTTCAATTTTTATTTCGATGATAAAACAATGAAACATTTAGTTTTAAAACAATTAATTTAGAAGTATTTTCTCCACAAATAGATAGAATAATAGAAATTATACATTTTCAAATAACTTTCATTTTTATTGGAAATTAATTTAATGGAAATACTAAATTAATTTCACACAAAGTACGTTTTAGAAAACCAATTCGGATTAATTTCAATCGATTATAAATACCTAATGCAAAAATAAATTTATCAACATTTCTCGTTTGTTACTAAGAAGAAAAAGCACAAAGTGGTCGATGAAGAAGTATTTGCGTTTAGATAAAAATATATTCCCGTAATATAAATAATGTTATTTATAATTCAGAAATTAATCATGAGATATTTATTTAAAAAAAAAAAACTAGAAAAAAACCAAAAAAAAAAATAACAAAAAACAAAAAATAGATACACGAGATAAATCATTACCTAACAAAATTTTTGATCATGCAGTGCGAAGTGATTCCGATATTTTATGCATATTGCTAACTCATGCCGGCAAACTAAAAATATAAATAATAATATATAATTATTGTGACTAGAATGTGTGTGTGTGTGTGTGTATGTGTGTGTATTTGTGTGTTTTCTAAAAATATCAAATATATATTGGTTACGGATGAAAGATTTTAATTTTGTTTTCATAATTTGCACAACCACTTTTCTTTTATGTTTAGAAATGTAATAAATTAATTCATTTAATATGTTTATGAATAAAATGAAATTTAGAAAAAAAATTATGATAAACTTTAAATATATAAGTTATATGTGTAACATGTTTTAGAGCTTCTTATTTCTAAATTTTTTGCGCTGTACTCCAAAATATAAGAATTATTTAGTATTTAATAAATTTACGCGCAATGTTTAGAAAGAAGTTTTTGTTTAGATTTTATGTAAAAATTTAAAACATCAAAATTTACAAATTTACAGATAACCAAATTTTCATTGGAAATTTCAACATTCTTTTGGATAAATTATGTTTATATCCTCATTAAGTAACTATATTTTAAGTAGAATTGTGTAGAATTAAATTAGATCAAAACAAATGCATCTAATCGTACTTACACGGTAATCTGTGATCAAGAATGCGCGCAAAAGAAAAGGACATTTTTGGAGGTTTATCATTTGAAATATGTTTAAAAACATTTTCAATGGATTTTGACCATCTCCGCCTATGGTGATATGTTTGTTACCGTCTGCACAAAGCTAACTGATATCAATGTACAAATGTGCAATCTTATTGTTAAATAATATTTTGGATTCATTATGATTGTGTCAGGCCGTTTGTGCGCATGTAATATAAATCGTTTTTAAATTTTTCATTTATAAGATCACTTCAACATTCAACATTCAAAATTATTTTGTTTAATCATTTTTACCACAATGATCACGATTGCTACCAATTCTCTTAAAAAAAAAAGAAGAAAAACATTATTTATTTCAATATTTTGAATTATAGCTAGCATTAACAATAATTCTACTAATTTTTTGATCAATTAAAAATCGAAACAAACATCCTCGACCACAATTCTGAACACCGAAATACCAACAGTAACAAAATAACCAAATAATACAAAATGAACAAAATAAATAATAAAAATAATGACAATCAATTACTTCTTTTTTTTTTTTTAAATCAATATCGATCACATTCGCCCGCATTACATAATATTTAATTGTTTATTATATATATTCGGTTGGGCATCTTTTATTACTTATTTATAATAGTATACAGAAATCGCGCGTACTCATCAAAGTTTATTGTGTTAAAATATTATATACAATATAAAACATTTAATTACATATATACTGACGTAATTCTCTTATAAAAGAGACTTTGGACTATTTTGTCATCATTTTGATTTTTGCTGGGGTTTTTTTTTTTTTATTATTAATTTCATTTGGTATGTTTTAAACTGTACCTAATCATGGCACATCATTTTCAAGTCCAAAGTTTAAAAGAAAAACATTGGTACGATTGGATATGTTAGTTTTTGTGTTATTATTGCTATTGTCATTTTATTCAGCCGTTTCACGACCGCATATTATTATTAGTAGTTAATGTTGTTGAGAATATTAATTACGATATGAACGGTATGTTATATTCGTGATTGGTGTGAAATCATGCACTTTAAAAATGTTTATTTGAAAACAAGAAAAAGAAAAAAAAGAAATAAAAATAAAATAAAAACAAATAAACGAAAAAAAAACTAAACGATACAAAGCAAACAAACTGATGCCGATCTTAAGGAGGTAAGATAGTTTTTTTTTTTTTGGTTTGTACTTTAGACTTTCATTGAAGCTGGAATAATGCGCTAACTTTAAAAATGTTTTGTGTCATATTTTAATAAAAAGAATAGTGAAGATGGATTAAGAAATATTGACATATTTTGTATGAAGAATATGTCAAATTTTTGCAAACGTAATGATTTCGTTGAACATGTTAACAAACATAAATCGGCCATAAGCGAAGTAAAAATTAAAAAAATGTATATAAGTATTAAGAATTAAATTTATGATTAAAGAGAATTGAATAATAAATTGCTGATAAATAGAATAAATAAATTATATGTATAACTTATGAAATTTAAATCTATAAATTTTTGACGTTGATCGTAAAAATTATATTGCACAAAATACAGAGGCTATGTCGATCATTAATTATATGATCCGATTTAGTCTTTGTGTTTTAATTCAATGAAATTGAAAGTTAAATTGATAAATCCTTCCTATTGCACGATTCATTTGTCGTTTAACAATGAATTGTCTATAAAAAAAAACATCATATTTCTATGAATAAACTATCGAATCATATTAAAGTGTGAACTAGAGACGATCGAGAAGAAAAAAACAAGAAATCTTATGCGCATTTTAAGCCAAAAAAGAAGAAACAACACCAAATCTCGAACATAACCGTTTTATTTTTTATTATTTATTTTTAAAAAAAATTCACATAAGACTTTTGTTCGACTTCGACGACGCTGAAATGTGAAGAATATGCTGGTATTCAGTATCCGACATAGAGAAAAATAATATGAAGCAAATATGTAAGATAAAATATACATCCTACTTTAAAAATCTAATCTTTATTCTTCTTTTTTTTTTCGTTTCGTTCAATTGCCATGTTTAAGTGTTTAACTAATAATCAGTTTCTTATCAACACTCTTCTACATAAGTTCAAATAAAACATGTTTTCAAATTATAAATAATAATTAATTTATTTTATTGTTCATTTTTTTTGTCTGGTTTAATTCTTAAAAAAGAGAAGAAAAAAATGAAAACAAATAACAACCATATCGCATCCTACCCGGTATCGCATATAATATGGTTTATGCGCGGCGTGGCATCACACAGATTAATAATTGTTATTATGTATTTTATTATATTATATTAATTACATAGGATTTGTTATATAGAAAAGATTGTAAATGTGAAGGTGGGTAATGAACTGGCCTGACACTGACCCAACTGAATTTTTGCGTTATCAATTTTGTAAATTAAGCAGGCGGATATTATTATTTTTCTTTTTCTTTTTTTTTATTTTTTTCTTGTTTATAAATAAACGCTTTGTTTATTATCATGTATGTAATTAAGCGTGAAATTGTTGAATTAAAAATTGTCTCCAATTACAATTTAAATGGAAATATTATTGTAATTAATGTTTTTTTTTTGTAACGGTGGAAAAACAATGAATATCGACCAAAGGGGAAAATACAAAACACACAATTAAATTTCACTAGTTTTTAAAGATAACAACCTTTAATAACCTTTAATTGAATTACAGAATTTAAATTAGTAAAATGCCCCCGCTGCTAGTGTTTAATATGTACGATTGTCACACAAGTTATAATTCCATTGTTAATTAACTGAGTTATTACAGGTTAGGGGCGCTGTTCATGTTTTAAGAAGCGTGTTTTCCAAAAGATTTTATCTGTAATATCTATGTGTAAATACTATTGACTTATGCTAACGCCCCCCCCCCCGGCTAGTTAGGATTAGTAAAAAGAGGGGGTCGAGCAGTTTAAAAATATCGCAACATTGATATTTAGGGAGATATTCGATAGAAGCTTATGGAAAATACACATTAGTTGTGTTCTTTTTACATATTTTGTTTGCTCTTGATAGCGATAGAATACAATTTGTACAATACTACTAAAGTTTTGTACACAAAACAAGTGTGTGTGAGAGTAGTTTGATCTACATAAAGCATAAATTTCATTTATCCAGAGCAAATTCTACATCAAGAACAGACAAAATATATAAAAAGAACACAACTATTAATTGTGTTGCGTAATATAATGGATTGGAAATAAAATCCTTTATTTTTTGTGATGTTTCCAACTATGCTAGTACAAAAGCATCAACATTATATATGGCGTAATTGTTAATTCGAAATCATATCCATATTATTTATTACTTAACAAATTTACAATTATTTAGTTTTAAATTTGATGACATTGAAATAATCCAATAAAATACTCGAATTTTGAATGCAATTTTTATGCGTTTTAATATTTATTTATAATTAAATTAAGGTTTTTTTTTTTGTAATATTATGCAATACATTTATTAGATACGATTCCATTAAAATTCTTTATAATATTGTATAATATTTGATTAAATTGCAACTAAACATTTATTTAAAATAGTGAAGTCAAATTATTAATGAGAATGCATATTTGTTTTAAAAAGTTGTTGATAAAACAGATAGTCAAATAATTTAGAACAAATAAATTTTAAAAACGCAAAAAAATAATATTTGTTACTTTATTCTTTATTTACATAAGAAAAAAAAGAAAAAAAAACAATAATTTTCTAATTGCGTGTGTATTTAGCGAAATATAAAACTATAAATTACCGGTTATGTTATTACAATGCGTAATATAAATTTAATGTAGGCGGACATTCGGCAAAATATAATTTAATGATTAAAATGTAATTATTTTTAATATTTATTAGTAAATATTTTTATTAGCTTTTCAATATCTATTTGTATTGATATGCAATTAATTTTATATTTTGTAATTACAAAGTATCTGTAGATAGAAAAGCGTACACAATACGACAAATAGATAATTCAATAAGTAAACAACTATAAAAACCGATTCAAATAGGAAAATGTTACTAGGCCATCGCCACATTGTATGACAGATACAAACGCATACAATATAATACGAAATTGCTGCTGATATAAAATTTGTATGAATCTTAATGTGATGTATAGTGAGAGACAGTGTAACCACTAAGTAATTTTGATGTATATACAATTTGCATTATTGTAATATGCACATCACATCAAATGATAAAAGTATAGGAGCGAAAATGTTATAAGTTAATAGTGTGGATTTATATGTACGATATATAATTTGCAATTGTATACAGACGCGATAATTTGTTTGTTTTTGACATATCACGTTAGATGAACATGATAGATAAAAAAGAAATATTGGTTGAATGTACTCTATATTCTACTAGTCTACTTTACGATAAATAAAAAAAAAAAAAAATATTATTCGCAGAAACAGCGCAAAATATAATAAATAAATGTTTTGTAACATTTTTGTTTGACATTGTATTTTCTTATAAATTGTATACTTACATTTTGATATTATTTTCATCTTATATAATCGGGTAAATGTTAAAATGAGAAATTGATTACAGTTATAACTGATTAAGATTGAGAAAACGAAAACAATTCTTAACATATTAATTATTAAAATGAACTGTATTTGTTTCAAAACATAACAATAGGGTTAGAACAATATACATTTTTCAGGTATAGAAAAATAGCAATCAATTTACTTACAGGTATAAGACTTCAAATTTAATCAATAAACGAATTAAGAAAAATAAAATAAAAAAATAAAAATAAGATCAGAAACTTACTTCTTCTAAGCATTTTTGTCCAATTGCCTTTGGATCACATTGTATTCCAAATGTTGTTCCATTTGGTAAATTAACTAAACACAACATTTTACCCGTTGATTTCATTATCGTTTAATGAATATAAATGTTTTCACAAAACTATTTTGCAAATAGCGTTTTTATAACTTCATTTAATTCCTATGCTAATTGTTGTTGGTATCGCATAAATGATAAAAAAAAATATATATATATAATATATGTATATATGTAATAAATAAATTCACTGGCACCAAAATACGAGCGCGCATACACTTTATGAATTTTAAAATCGTTTTATTTCATAAAAAACTAAAGATATCAAACAAATAAATAAATAAAATTTACCGAAATATTTGCCTTTTAAAATCACTTTATTACCTTACGGTTCCAAAGTTCACCAACAAAACTTTTATTTAACTTATATTCGGTCTTTTTGACTATGATTGTTTAAGTTTCATTCGATAAACTTAAAATTTATTCTTAGTTAAGTATATTTATTTATTTTTCACCTTGTTTTTCGGTAGGTATGTATTTTCGAGAGTAGATAACAGTTTTAACGTTCAGGTATAAATTAAAAAAAAAAAAATGTTAAACGCGTTCCGTTTTGTTGTTAAGTATTGATATTTTGATTCAAAAACAAAAAAATAATAATATAAAACTAAAGTAAGTAGTAGTTATAAATGATTCAATTTAAAATTTCTTTCTTTCAGTAAGTTTTTTTTTTTTTTTTATTACAAAAGTCTTATTTTGATTTTGATTTTGATTACTTCGAATTCACTATTTTTTTGTTATTTATTTATATAACCCGGTTTATGCCGTTTTACGCAATTTTATTTATAAATTAAATGTACATACAAAATTTGTCACGTCGGATCTACAAAATTCAAAACAATATAATTTAACAAGTTGATTTTAAACTTTTTTACATATGCAAATTGTCGAGGACTATTTTTATTACCGTCCATACTCTGTTAAGTGCACTGCGAGAATGATTTTATTTTTATAAAATTTTCAGCAATTATTTACTCTTTTTCTGCTTTTTCTATACAACACTAACACACATCGATCGATATTATTATTTCGTCTGTTTATGTATATCAATGCCAGATGGTGTCTGTGTATTTGAGTAAGTTTGCATTTGTATGTGAATTGAATGTTATTCCCGCATGTATGTCAAAAAAAAAATGAATTGACCATTCACAACTGCCGGATTGACATTTAAATTTTGAAGAATATATGGAGCGTTCACATTTTTTTGTAGTTTATTTTAGAGAAAAATTCTTTCACCCCGTTTAGATTACCAAAAATTCAGTCATTTAATAGGGCGTTAAACAGCGAATTAAAAATGATGAAAAATGGCGTCTGAACAATCTGCCGTGGGTACAACAACCATGATATCTGTATATAAATTACGTGAGTTTTGTGTTATAGTGCTAATGTTTTCAAGAAATTTGCAATAAATTCAGTTAAATAGATAGTGAAAATAATATTAGTGATATAGTTTAACATTTATAATATATTTTATTCATGTTT
>JAABKK020001913.1:7904-24091 GCA_011634745.2 Catotricha subobsoleta
ATACAAAATACAAAATACATTATTCATTTCTATAAAAATAATGGAACAAATTGTAAAGAAATATATATATATTCTTGGCGAAAATTATCTACGGTAATTAATTGCTCATAGAGGTAAAACAAAATGCGAAATACCGATTTTGGTCGATTTTTATAAGTAGGTTTTTTTTTATGGAATTACTTAAGTACTTACCTTACTACCAAAGGTCTTATAAAGTGGAAGTGGACACCATTTATTGAGTAATTTTTTTTTGTTGGCCATAAATCATTGCGTGTGCTTTTCGCAACTAAATATTTGAAAAAAAAAAAATGGGTGCAGAACTGGAAATTTTAGGTTAATTAAAAATGTCATATAGATTTTAATTTAATTTCATTCAAGGTTTAAATAGTGATCTTTCTACTTTTAAAATGAAACCATTAATGTAATAACTTAAGTAAATGCTTAAATCAAATATGATTTGATTTGATTTTGTATGATGTATCCCATCGCCCATACTTTTTTATTAGCATTGAAGTAATTCTCATAGAGTTAAACGAGTTAGGATTTTCATTTCGTGCAAATATTTCTAAAATTAAATTGAATATCATCATTGAATTAAATATTTCTATTTACAATCATGTATGAAAAATCTTAACTGATTCACATGTGTGATGGATAGAAAAGAAAAATGAATTTGTCCTAACATATGCGTTTTATGTGTTAATTCAATAAACCTACATAAAATGTTTTCGTATAATTCTCAAAATCGTAGGCGAATTCTATTAATTACAATACAATCTGAGAAATAGAAAAAATAGAAAAAAAAATTGTACTACTTACTAAAAAAAAAAGAAGTAAAAAATATTACGAATACAATTGAAAAATCAGGCATATTTATTTCATTAACCGTGAGACTCATAATTTTTTTTTTTCTTTTAATAAATTGTTTATAAAACTTATAATGCGTTTTACAATTTTAAACTTAGATTTTACAAAATTGTTTGTATTGTAAACCGTGTGTGCATTACATTGCATTGACTATAACCTAATGTATTTGTAATTTGTGTTAAGTTAACCATAAATTTATTCAAGATAAACAAGTAAATTGTATCATATTCATTCATTCATTATTTATAATTTACATTGAAAATTATTGTAAACTGCAGCCACAGGTAAAAATTTGAATAATTAGCATTACATTTTCTATCCACATAAATAATAAAATGCTATGTCATACGATTTTATATTTTTTCTGCTAACATAATAAATTTAATAAAATTTACATTTTTATTATATTATAGTTCCTGCCTTGTTCCGGTGTGATCGAATTAAGTCTGGTTAGTTTTTTTATAATCGAACAAACAGCAACAACAACAACAAAAAAGGTAAATAAAAATGAAAAGCACATATAATTAATATTAATAACCTAATAAACCAGTACGGCAGCAGTGCAGGTAGAGTTTACCGCGTTGTTGTTTTTTCAATTTTTGTATTTTTGTTTTTATTTTTTTTATTCATATTTTGTTTTTGTTCTTTTTGTTTTTGTGCTTTTTTTGTTTTTGTTTAGAAAAATAATTTAATTATACTTTGATTGATTGATCAATTGAAAGTGGTTTATATTTAAGATATTTGCTTAGGTAACATGACGATTTTATACGAAATTTTTATTTACAATATACATATTATTAAGCCAGTCTCAGTATATGCTTACAGCTTACTCTTATTTTTTTTTTTTTTTATTAATAATGTGATTATCTAAATCTATGTTACTTTCTGGTAAGGTAGAAAATATATTTCAACGTGTGCTTATTTAAGCTTGCTTGTAAGTAAATTTATTTAAATAATAATAATAAAAAAAAAAATATATAATGTTTTGCCTTAATTGATTGTTTTTCTTTTTGTTGATTTTGCTATTCTGTTTTTTTTTTTGTTTTTTCTTTTAGAAAGTAAATTTTTGGTAATTCGGCAAGATATAAATGTGTTTAATTATAATTTATATCATGTTTTTAATGTTAAAATTGTGTATTTATTTTGTAGGACATAGTTTTGGTAATGTATTTTGCTTATGGTTTTACTCAGTGGACCAATAAACTTTGATTAAAAAATGATTTACTTTCTTTTGATTTGCCAAAAATATTATAATGAAGGTAAAAATTATGTTGCAATCATTTATTCCATTACTCCATTTTGCCATTATTATTTATGTTGAATGGTGTACTTAATAATTTACTTGATTTTTTTATATTTAATTTTCTTTTGTTTCTTTCTATAGGCTTTAGATACGCAATTTTTTTTAACTTGAAATGAGCTCATAAAAAAGTGTTCATCACTGAAAGAAACAAAAACAACAACAACAACAAAAAAAACGGAGAACGGAAAACATTATGTTAAATATTATCAGAAATAAAAGGAAACATGTTTTCAAAAATGATTATAGCCACGATGCGGGATATGGTTAGCTGGATTTGGATTATAATGAAAATTGACAAGGTATAAATCATAGCAAAGTCTCGATAAAAACATAATATATGTTCATACTTGTACCTATATATACTAAAAATTCTATTTTGTACAGAAAGTATACGCTCTCACAGATACATTTATTCTCTGATGATGACGTCTGGGTCTGATGATGAAATGAGAAAAATATGTGGATTGAAATATGAATATAAATCCATAAAATATATTTCATCTACACAGAGAGTTGTTAAGCAACATGAATCTTAATGCTCTCCGTATTCACGAAACAATTTAATTATTAAAAACCGTTTCGAATATAAGATTTTTAATTAAAATCATGAATACGGCCCTAAATCTAAATATCTAAATATCATAATAATCAATTACAATACAATTTTTGTTTTTAGTTAAAACTGATCGAAAATTTAAAGTTGTGTGCATGTTAATTTATTGTTAGCATGACAGCTCAACCCAAATTTAATTATTTTCATTTTTTTAATTATCAAAGTCAACCATTATATAGTTTTTCAACATTTATTACACTATATCGTTATCTCACACGCGCGCTAATTTGTTACTTTTAAATGTTGTGTCGTAATCTGATCTGATTACATTTTTAACGGCAATTAATTAGTTTTCATATAAACAAATATCAAACAATCTTAACTTATAAAAATGTATATTTTTTTTGTGAAAATATGAAATATTTAAAATTATTACCTTATTATGAATGTGTCTCTTCAAAAGAGTGTGACTGTTGTTAATAAAGATGTATTTCGGTACGCTTTGAAAATCTGAAATAGAAATAAAAATACATATGATGTAGTTTATAAATTTGTAAATTATATCGTCATTGAAAATGATTTTTTTTATTTATTATTTTTGTCAGTAGGTAATGTTTCATAGTCGGTTTTAATGCATTTTCTGTTTCATCATAACATCCATAATCTATCGAATGCATGTACAAAATGAGATTATGTGTGAATACTGAATACATAATAGAAACTTCGGAGAAAAGTGAAAGGTACACATAGTCATTATATTTACTATTAAATATTAATAAATCCAAAATTTTTTATATAAATAATAGGAAGTGAAGTCAGGTATTATATATGTATATATTTGCCCAGTGCATCTTATCGTTTTTATTGTTTAAATAAAACTATGCCTAGACATAGACATTGACTATGTTTTGTTTGAAACGCCTCTATCTTAAAAATTAAAATTTACATAATTTTTTTTCTATTCATTATTAACATAATTAGCATAATGAATCACTAAAAATGAAAAAAAAAAAACCAAGCTATTGTTTGGTTATTATTTTCTTTTTACTTAAAAATATCTAATAATAAATAATTGTTTTTTTTTTTCATTAATAGCGGGTTTTATTAAATATAATTCATTTTAATAACGCGTATCAGGAATTTTATCATTTAAAAAGTAATATGAGACCGCATCAAAATATGTAAAACTAAAAGTGATTTTAATGAAAAAAATATCTCATATTTATACCATAATAATTACAGAAAGAATAATAAAAGTTATGGACATAATATAAATGAAATGAATACAGGGTGTAAAACTATTTTTGTTTTTGTTTTTTTTTTGTTTTTTGTATGAAGCGTATCGTCAAATAATTTAATTTAATGTGAAATGCAAACGTTTTGAATGAGACATAAGCTAAGAGACATAAGATATTGACGATGATTTTGAAATGGTGTGAGAGTTGTCTGCGTTTTAAACTAATTCTTAATAAATTTTACCACAAACATATGATGGCCAATTGAAACAAAGCAATCCGTTTTTATTTACTTCAAGAGGATTTTTGTTATATGTAATAACTCTGCAAGTATCAATCCAACATTCATTTTGTGTTGTTCTAGCCTCCTATTTAACTTCACATAATTGGGATGGGGTAGAAACTACAGAGATATTACATATAACAAAAATTTGAGAAAATCCTCTTAAAACGTGACATAAATAAGCAAATAGTCCCTAATTAGTAGAAAATTTGGGTCCACTGCTTTAATACCATTTCCCGCAGACGACATAACAGCGTCTATTTATATGTATTTCATATAAGAGATATATACTCATTAAACTCGGTACGTATGGTCGGTTTAACATGGTATTCTTGGTTTTTCTGAAGAAACCGAATTTCTAATGAGTATAATAATAAATGTAATGGAAAGTTTTAACTGAAACACCCTGTTTACCATCACAATTATTTTTATTTTTATTCGAAATCAACTGAGATCTTGATAAAAATCTATAAACAGGCGTGCTTAAGAAGCAAACGAAAAATTGAATAAGCTAAAATTGAAAATGAAATATAAAAACATCATAAATTATATATAATAATATTATGCAGTTCTGCATAATTAAGCCAGATATAAAAAAAAAACATCCGCCACGACCGTCACAATTAGAAAATCGAATATGAGCATACAGCAAAAAAAAAAGAGCTGATATTCAGATATTCATAGTAATTTAAACCATGTATGCATAACCGATGCAGGTGTACTATGTATAAATCCATAGTGCGTTACAAAAAAAATATGTTAGAAATTTGATATGCATGAAATAATAATTCTAATATAATATGCGAGATAACATTTGCTTTTTGAAATCTATTCAGTAGATAATAATATTCGACTTACACCGATATGACAAATTGAAAATGTAGACCAATTTAATTAACTTAAAGATTTCTCAATAATATTTATATTATTATCGTAATGTATGATTCATAACCAATAACTACTTCAAAATACGGTCTTTTTATAACTACATATCTACTTACAACATTACATAATAAATATTATTACGTATAGAAACAAAAAAAACTAACATCAACTCGTACGTATATGTCCCTGGTTCATACATTATTTTGAACCTTGAACGTGAACTTTGAGAACAAGAATTTCTTCTTTTCAACATATCTTTACAATTGTCTTATTTCAATCGTATATAAAAAAAAAAAAACATGTTTATTTAACTTTAGCTTCGTTTTTAAAGAAGCATTGCATTGAATTAAACTGAGATAGAGTTTAATTATTTTACATATTAATAAATATTGTAAGAATCACAATAACGTATCAAGAAAAAACAAATCATTTCTTTTTTCGGTGAATGTTCGATTGATGGGATATTAAATAATCCTTATTAGCCTTATTTATTCATTTTTTTTTAATTTTTTACATTAGAAATATACGGGGACTGGTCGCGGTGCTGTGTGTGATCACCGGTTTTCGATGCAGAACCATTTAATTAGCATACATTCAGTTTGTATAACATATTTTGGTTTTTTTTTTCTTTTTAATTTGTTTAGTTTAAAACGTTGAACAGAAAACCAAAAAGATACCGGCTGATAAATATTTGCAATGGACTTTACGCATATTTGGAAATTTTTGTGGAATAATTTTTAATTAAAGTTTTATCTTTCGTTTACGATTTTGCTACAATCTGTAAATTGAATAATATCTGATTCATAGTTTGTTTGGTTATACATTTTGTGATTTGGTGAACACTAAGTAAAAAAATTTCAGTTACAGTTTAAAAAAAAAAAAAAAAAAAGATTACATGGAAATTTTGATGTAAGATTCTATTCAGTTGCTGATGGAATGGAATGAATAGCGTTTGAAAAGTTATTAAAGAGATACTCTTTAAATAAAATGCATGCTAATATTTTAGCAAAACAAAGGTGTCAGAAATATTATTTAAACCAATTTTTGTTTATTACTTTACAGCAAAATTAGGCGGAGTGCACAAAATATAAGCTATTAAAGTTTTATCTACAATCATAAACTATATCATACTTATAGTTTACAACACAGACAAGGCACATAAAATATTAAAAAAAAAAACAAAAAACAAAAGCAATAACAATTCACATCCTTTTCTCAAGTGTGCAATAGTTGCTACGGGATATTTTATATTTTATTTTAAACGTAGTTTCCGTGACGGATGAGGGATGGATAATAAAAAAAAGAAAAAATACAGTTTTTTTTTACTTTTTTGTTATTTTTATTATACTATTATTTTTGTTTTGTAATAAAAAAAAAAAAATCAAAATGCAAAAATAAATTATCGTTCGTTTTATGATGATGATGCTATTTATTTATTCTCATCGTTTGATATGTTTTGAATAATTGTTTCTTTTTTTTTTTAAAAAAGTAAAAATACGTAATTTGCTACAGTAAAATCTAATAACAAACATGAGAATTTTTCAAATTTTTCAAAATGTATTAAACTTCATGATAAAATCAAAATAAAGTCGTTTTGATTGTTGAACATATTGTGAAAGTAAAGTTTAATTAGATTTTTGGACTTTGACACATTTTTACCTGTGATTTATAAATTCAAAAATGTTCCTAAAATCAATTTTAACGGTCTTAATAAAAAAAAAAAACGAAAAAACTAAATAATATTCATATATACGTATAAGGTATAGTATAACGTTCAGGTTTCCTTCTCTTGACGGCTGTATGATGAATGAATAGCTAGCTGTTGATAATGAGCATACGCGTGAAAATTTAGCTGATTATATTGTTATATATATTGTTGTTGATATCAATTATTTTGGACACTAACCAACCATATTTATATATTCGAAAGCGAACAGAACATAAATTTGAGTTGATTAAAAGCTGGCCAATTTCAATAATTTAAAAATCAATTTCAATTTATAGGTTTTTGAAACTATAAAAATGTTCTACACTAAATATTACATTATCGCATAAATCATCGCATAAGTTAATTTACTATAAAGTAGTTTTCGCTGAGAACCGAAAGAAAAAGAAACAAAATCAAATTTTATGTTCTGCTTAAATTTAATAACAATAATAATATTTACTTTTTTAATGGATTATTGTATAAAAAAAAATAGAAAAAAACAACAACAACATTAAATGAAAATAAGAGCTATGGTCGCTCTTATATGAAAAATCAATATGTATTGGTAACTATTTATTTAATGATAAAAAAAAAATATGCGATCGCTAATCGGTTAAATAAAGAATAAAAATATATGTGCAAAGCATAAAATAATAATATTATATGGCATTGTTGTGCGTAAAGAGATAACCTTGCCTAAATCAAGAATAAAAAAAAAATTGTTATCAATTTTTTATTATTCCGTTACAAGATAGATAGACAATTATATCGCGCCCTACACTATTTGAATTACTTATATATAAAATTCGTTTTTCAGTCAAATGTATATTTAATAACGTTTGTCAGTTTTATTAAGCAAGCTACAAAAATATATATATATTTATTTATATATATTTATATATATGATGTTGATGTCATCAACAATATAAAACTTAAATATAATAATTTTTACAATGGCCGGCGACGCGACTTATTTGATATGAAGTATAAAACAAAAATAAAAATAAAAATATAAGACCAAAAACAAAAAAAAAAACACCAACAATTAACTTTTGCAATCAGTTAGAATATAATTTTAAATTAATATTACTATTTCAAGGTTTTTTTAGTCATATAATTATTTTATAAATGTTTTAAAGGAAACTAAGTCGGCAGTAATTAAACACTATTATTATGACCATCCACATCCAAACACAACACAGCCCAGTAATGATATCCGAATAATATTATTGTTGTTGCGATCTTTAAATTTATAACATCAAAATTATATAATTCTAATAATGATCATCAGAGCGTGGAAAAGAATCTTTGTATTTTTTGGTTTTTTTTTTTTTTGTTAAGAATATACGCCTTCAGTGACCAACAAAATAATTCTGATAAATATCTGATTTTAAAATTTATGAAATTTATTTAAGAAACATTCAAACAAAAAAACTACAAAAAAAAACGAACTTATTACTATTTTTATTAGATCTCAGCGCACACACAGTCTGAACTGAAAGCGTAAAATCAAATGCTCATTAGCAACTAGAAGTAATCAATTAGAAAACAAGATGCTATATAAAACACAGCAAATGGTTCTAATGACAGGAAATCATATGTACCGACAATATTATTTAGGAATAAATAAATATATATACAGCCTATCGTGAATTATTGAGCACAATCCCACAAATCTTAATAAACATGCAAACATATCACAAAAACAGTTACCAAAGCTTACAGTAAAATATAAACTATGATCTTATCTTTCGCTTTAGTTTCAATCATATTTACCAAACGAAAAAAAAAAATTAAAAAAAAAATCTACACATTATACTTTAAATTATAAATTATATTTTCACGTGTCAGGCATTTAAGCATATTCGCTGTATTTGGCTCTATTTTTTTTTTTTTTTTATGCGGGTAATTTCATTTTTAAGAGATATTTTGTCCACTGACCTTATTTTCATATTTGCAAAATATGTTTGTTTGTTTGTGTTTTTTTTCTCTATTACTTTAATTAAGATAAATAGGTTTTGTATGTAAGTAAGTAACTAACGTTGGGTTATATGAATAAAGTTTTACGTGAATATTAAACCGCTTAAAATGATAATTATATGGAATTGAAAAAAAAAAAAAAATATAAATATAAATAAATGAAATAAGTTGACTATGATAATCAGCTTGTAAACATATTTAAAACAGTTTGTACAATTTAATGTTTGCGTACAAATTCATTAAAATAATGTAATTTTTTGATTAGGGTCAGGGATGTTGAACTATCTTACAACATTTGTTTTTTTTTTGTCCAAATAATAAAAAATTAAGATATTTACAAGTTGAAATGTTGAAGATTTATTAAATTACTTATTCACATTCTTAACCAGAAGAGAAAAAAAAAATTATTATAAGAGAAGTTATTATCAAATTGAACAGGGACAAAAGTAAATGTATTAAAATTAATAATCATAAAAAAAAACTTAGCACTGAACTAACAAACTAAGTACAGAATGGCATTTATTTCCAGTAAGCTTGCACACATTATTTTTTTTTTCTTTTTTTTTTATTAAATAAAATATTTTCTCATAAATTTTGTATATTCATGATGACTGGGAATGACATTGAACAAATAAATATATATTCTTCATTTGCATGAGAATTTATAATTTTCTGTTTTCACAAAAACTTAAAAAAAAAAATGTAAAGAAAATTCCGGTATGAATTTCTGTTTTAATATTTCAACCGAATCTCCTTACTTGAAAATCGCAACATAATTAATTGCTAATGAAAAATATTTCGCTGGAAATCAAATATCTATTTCATCAATTATGCCATCAACCAATAAAAAAAAAAACAGTGAACGTTCAAAGTTCTAAAAAAAACAAAAAAAAATAAAATAAAATAAATGAAACATTTTTATTAGAGACTATTAAATATAATCGGTACCATCAATTTTAAATTGAATTGCATGACGACCATAAAAAGAAATAAGTTATGGTTTAAAAATTGTCGTTTAATAAAAAAAAAATATCCAGAAATTACTCGAAACATTGCTTTACAATAAAAATAATAAAAAGAAGATAAACAAAACAAAACAAAAATGTATAAAAGAAAATCGAAAGATTTTTGTCAACTTTATTTGAGGCATAATCAACAACAACAACAACAACAACAACAAAATGCTTAAACCATAACACGAAATAATAAAATATTAGTCAGTTTTACTCTAGCATTTATAGATTTTGTTATGGTGCTGCGACTATTTATACATCTCGTGTATTTTGTGCGAAGTGTTATATGCCTAGACACATAACAGATTACAAGCGATACATAACTGCAATTAAACAAACTTTCTCTTGATTGCTTTTCACCTGCAATCTGATTTTTTTATTTTTTTTGATTTTTAACCTTTACAAATATTTCTACGCGCGCAATAAGTAAACACTAAATACTTACTAGTATTGCCAATAATTCATTGCATTATAATTTCATTTTAACAAATGATATGCGTTAGTTTAGCAAATTATAAAAATTTATGTTTTTTTGCGATCTCGCATCTCTGCTGTTACTTTATGCTTATACTTAGTTTATGAATTTGTTTTGTGAATACGATGCAATATTTCTTCATTTTTCGTTACTAAGAATATGAACTGGAGGACTTGGCTGGTCATTTAAATCATAATGTAAAGATACGTTGAACTTGCGGTTATTTTAAATTAACCTTATGTACGTACGTATTTATGGGCGCATGAATATATTTTATGATTATGTTGAGTAATGCAGTTAATAATTATACGTATGCAAGTAAGAAAATGTACTGATATTTTCCAGTTTTATGTAGAATGAATATTTAGTTTTGTATATAGTTTTAGTAAAGATGCTTAGGATATTTGTATGATGTTTTTTTCTTTCTTAGTAATGATTAAAAACCCAAACAAGAAATTGTTTGCACTCCTAATAGAAATTTGTTTCCTTTTCTTTATTATGCTTAATATAGGACTATAAAAGTAAGGCCAATGAAATATCGACAGATAATGAAATCTACAAAATATTTCATTAAAAATCAATTCAATTCAATTCGAATAAGCAATGTGTGCAACCTTACGCACCAGTTCATTTAATAATCAGGTTTTCAGCATTTCAAACAGGTTCGATTCAGAAATTATTTAAATATTCAAAAAAAGAAGTTCATATAAAAAAAAAGCACCGAAAATATATATAAGTAAACGTATTGAAATGAAAACTTTCTGCAAAACGTGCGATTGAAAACCAAAAAAACAAAAAAAAAACAAAAAATGTTTTAACAAAATAATAATATAAATGGCCAAAGCATAAAGCGAAAGGAACAGCTACAGGCGATAATAATTAAACAATTTTTTTTTTCTTTTTTTGCTCTCTCGACTGTCTGATGATGCATCAGATATCGCATAAAATGTGATGGAATATACATTTTATGGTGTGTTTTGTCGTTTTATAAATTTTAAATGTATGATCGTTAAAATTTCAAATTAAAATTTTTCTTACATACATAAATTTTGTAAGTTTGTGATATTGGATTGGGTTTGCTATTCTTTAGGGTTCACCGTTCAGGTTTTGTATTTTTGTGTATTTGTGTGTGTCTGTTTTTTTTTTCTTTTTTTGAAATACTTCAATTTATTTTATAATATTTTAATTATATGTTATATTGGAATGTGCGGTGTGTGTGTGTGCATGCGGTTTTCTATATGAAAAATATGAAAAGGAAGTCAGCAGTTATTTTAAAATCGTCGACAATTATTATTATTTTTTTCCAATGAAAACGAATTTCGTGAACCTTTTTTAGGTTACCATTTTCCCTCTGCGATGTTTCAGCTTAGAAATAGTTTTATTTTTTTACACTTTCATCTTTTTCAAATATACGATTATTAATTAGAAGGGCTTTGGGGACTATGTGTGATTTCGTTTATGTGATTTTAAGCGATTTGATTATTAAAATTCTTACTAAGAATAAGTTTTAAAGAATTGCTTTTGTGGGAATCATTGTTTTTTAGACAAAACATACCAACTTTATAATCAATGGTCAAACGCGGCTAAATTTATTTAATAGGTAAGTTTTTTTTTCTCTGTTGCAATCAATTCAGATTTCAGTAACATTAAATATAAACATAAATCAACTTTTAAACCATTATATAAAATGTAGCATTTTTATCTGTAATATTTTTTAATAAAAAAAAATTCATAGTGCAGGATATTATGTGGTAATTGTAAAATAGAAAAAAAATAAAATCGCTATATTGCGTTTTTGCTATAAATAAAACGAAACAACAATTTATTAAGTTAGCTAACACATAAGTTTATATATATTTTGTGATAGAAAAAGTCGGAGGTAGCGGTAAAGGTGTCTAAAACCAATATATTATTTTCACCAAAAACAAAGGAAATATTAGTTTTGGTGTAATCAAATTCAATTATAAAATGAAATTTTTATTTCTATCAATAATGTAATTGGTAAAAAAAATTATTATAAAAATGAATTACATACATACAGAGATTATGTAACTTCAACAAGCGGCAGACTGGGGTATTACATACTTATAAATATTGTTATGCAAATAGATTATTACTCAGACGATGTCAATTGATTTGAAAAGAGATAAATATATCGATAAAATTAAGTTAATTACACAAAATAAACTAGAAATCAATTTGGAACAAATAATATAGATTAATAAACAGAAAATCTGATATAAATTTTTATGTGAAAAGAAAAAAAACGAAGCTGTTACACGGCTGATATTATAGTTAACTTTATGTAAACATTTCATGTATGAATGAACGAATAGAAATAATAGATAAGACAATTTCACACAAATATTTATGCCACACATTTATTGAATTTTATATAACATCGGAAATTGATGGAAAGAACCATCAAAGTTTTATTTCTGATTGAATCCAGTAGCGAAGCGATAATCTTTTTCTTCTTCTTCTTCTTTTTATAATACAAATTGAAATTTGTTTTTTATTTTTATGACTGAAGTGATTTGAAATTTATAATGACATTGGAGATCAAATAAAATTCATGCAAATGCAATTAAACCATATTGTTATTGTTTTTTTGTTTTTTGCTCTTTTTTTTTTTATTTTAATTATTCTGCATCTAAATGAAAATATTATGTTTGTAAATATTGGTTAGTAATAAATTAAGTAGTCCTTGAACCGAATGCTTAAAATTTAATGACGAAAACGCGCGCTTGCAAATGAATTTATTATCGAAATTTAATTATAGTATTCCCAAAATCAATAACAAATTAAATTTAACTATTATAACAGCAAACTGCTTAATTGTAATATTGCTTTCATGGTTCAATGACCAAATTTTTTAAATTATAAAACATCATCTATTCTAATGGTTGACATTAGAGCATGTAATGTGAGAGAGAAAAATAATAATAATAATAATATGTAGTTAGTAATCAATGTAATATGCTGTTAACAGTTAAAAAAATTAGACACAATCACAAATTTTGTTGTTGTTGCTGTTGTGTCGTTGTTGTTGTTGTTATTTCTTGTCTCCCATGTCTCTCATCTTATTGTAAAATATTGAGTTGTATTTAAATTTCAAATATTATGCATACAATATGTTCCTATATATAATCTGTCCTCCAACCAAATGATACCCACGACCAATTAAAATTTATTAACTTTCATTGACATACCAGTTCACATGTACATATTTTAATTATACGATATTAAATGTATGTTTTGAGCATGGCATGACGAGACGGTTTTTATTTATTTTTTTTTTTTAGAAGAACATCGTTTAATATATGTTTTAGAAGAAAATGAAAACAAAAAAAAATTACTTATGAATTTAATTTATATTTAAATAAATGAACGAGAATGAAACATAAAAAAAAGAAATATTAAAATTGAGTGAAACGGGTGGTATGTGGAATAGTTCATATAGTGTGCTTAATTGTAATAAATTGTATGGATAATAATTTATTTTGAAAGATGACTTTTAATTGTTATTGAAGAAATGCATCTCAAAATGGAACAGAGATAGATGGAACAGTTGTTTATTCATTAGAGTGACTTCTATTATTCATGTATATGAAAACCATTTTAAATTTGATCGCTTATCTTTAGAGTTTTCAATGTTTTAGTAGAAGTCTGCATTTTCCCATACATTTTTTTCACTTTTTCATACAAAACTTCAAGCTCAAGGCCTGAGTACAAAAACTCAACTCAAAATTCAAAAAAAAATTCAGCGTTCATTTCAGCCCATTTGCCAACTTTCCTGCACCCAAGCTTGTTGAAAAAAAAAGGTAAAATCGCTCCACATTAATACAGTTGACACTTTGTACTGGTGGACTTTCATAAGAGCCAGAAGAGCCATTCTGGTTCGAAACAAAATTTTACAGGATGAAATAACTAAATGCCATATATCGTGAAATTTCTAAAAGAAAATGTATTTTGGTTCTAAAATTTATTAAATGTAAAATGTTGATGTTGCAGTAATATGGAAGTAAACTAAACTAGATGTTGAATATTGCAAAAATTTTGCAATCTATTGAATTTTAAATAAAATCGTGAGAATTTTACTGTTCCTGAGAACTTACTCACTGTGAAAGAGTGTGTACTGTAATTATTTTATTCGATTTTTAATTATTATTTTGTTGAAAGCTGTACAATATCTATGAATGGAATTCTGTTATTTCGATTTAAAGTGGATTTTTTTGTTTTGTTTTGCAAGCTTTTTATCAGCTAGGTATTTTTTTTTGTCAAAGTAGTTATTAACACAACAACAACATTATCACATAACTTATTTATTTCTTATGATAAGATAAAACGTTTAGCTCATGCGATTTTGCTATTATTGATAATTGTTACTAAACGTCGATATCCGATTACGAGGTGTCATCTTATATAAGTATATAAATTTCTATAAATGCGATAATTATGATGTTCAAGGTACCGGTTGATGATTTTATGCATGCATGCATCTCGTATTTTAATTAATCAAACATTAATTTGCATGACCTCATATACCGAGACTAAGTGAAGCAGACAATTTTATGTTTGGTGAAATGTGGATAATCAAAACCAGTTCAATTAATAATTTTTCGATAACAAATACTGAGGCAATAAATTAAGCGAATGCTACACATTTTACATTCTAGATCCCGCCCAATGTTCATGTATGTTGTTAAAAATAGATCAAACTCCAAAGTCTTATCATTTATGTATTAATTTTTATTTTATTTTTTTGCTGGGCCCTGACTCAGGAGCAGATTTAAATGTTCTTTTTTTATCACTTCAGCTTACGACGGAAAATGTGGCAAATAAAAATAATAAAAAAGGTAGATATTGCAAAACAGCGAAACGATATAAAAAAATAAAAAAATAAAAAAACTTTTTATGAAAAACGTGTAAGTCTTGTCAAATAACGAAAATGTACGTAAATTAAACTGTATCTGCTTTGAATAATAAATGTTAAAGCCCCAGCTGAAATCATATCTAGTTTAATCACACCTACCTTTCAAAGATAAACAATACGATGAAAATGTATAATCCACAAAAGCTGCAAGACGCAATTTGTTATCCTCACACACAGAAACTATGTCAATCCATAAATTTCACTAAAAAAAAATTTATCTTAGATACAATAGCACCAAAATATAACACAAAACTTGCAAACACTTTTAACTGTTCTTATTGTTTTTTTTAGAATTTTATCAAATTGTTATTCAGAAAACACAACATAAAAAGAAAATTTACAGTAAATAATATATCCGCGCAAAAATATTATGATTTTTTTCTTTGCTTATACAAAAAGCATGCTAATACACCTTATAAACAACCGAACTCTACGATATCCACAGAGAGAATGAATTCTGTTTTGTCGGTTTTCGTGTTGAGAAATGTTTCGATTTGTGCACAATTATATGGAATATGATTGTACTTGTTTCAACGGTTTTGTGTATGTCAGAGAGCTGCTCTGCTCTGCTCTGTGTGTATGTTATATATTTTTTTTTTATCATGCAGTCCATACAGACTGTACTCGCTACCATTCGCTACCAATCAGAGACACAATACGCTACTATATAAGTATCTACTAATGCATTAATATTTGTTCAATTTTTGAGAATATTAAAATTTAATAACGAAAAACTTCGGGTAACTGAAAGTACATAGAATTTGTTAACGATAATTTTAAACTAAATAGAAATACAGTTTATTTCTTGCATAATTTTGATAGAAATTTAAATATAAATACTATTTATCATAATTAATGTGGAATAATTAGTAAGTAAAGTATATGTTACGTTAGAATATAATCATAAGCGCCTGCATTTAAAACAATAAAATAACAAACTTTCATAGGT
>JAABKK020001924.1:0-29383 GCA_011634745.2 Catotricha subobsoleta
ACTTTATAATTCATAACAAAGCGGGGCGTTATTTTTGGAATCGCCTAGGGCGCCAAAGTAGCTAGCGCCGGCTCTGGCCTTACCATAGATGACCTCCTGTTGTTATCACGAATAAAAGTAGAAAAGCAATCAATAATAATGACCTCTAGTTAACAACGACATGATATACTTCAATTAAGTTTTATTAAATTTGCAATTATTTATACAAAATGTTAAAATAATAATAATTTACCTATAATGGTTACATATTGTTGCTCTATGCTTAAACAAATAAAACGTACGTTATTTGGGCCTAATAGTAAATCGTCCGTGGAATTCCGAAACTCATATTATTAAGATAATATCAAGTACGTTAAAATTATTAATTACTAACGAAATTATTAAAATTACATTTTTAATTTACGCTATTTGTCAATTACATCATATTAGGCGCTGTTCATATATTACGTAATGCGATTTTAGTCCGTTTTAGACCCCCCCCTCCCCCAACTTAACATTTTTTATATGAAGTTTTTTCTTCTTTTATATGAAGCGTAACACCCCCCCTCCTCTCAAAAGCGTTACGTAATATATGAACAGCAGCACCTTATATCAAAATAAATTATAAATCGGGACTGTCCCGATTTTATTTTTGAAATGTCCCGATTTTGCGAGACACTCGATTTTTTTGCAGATTGAGTTGGCATCCCTGGCATCCCTACCCTTAAAGCTAAGAGACTTCGCGCCGTTTGTCAAAATTCGCGTAGGTATGTCTTAAGGCTAAAACATACTTACGCGAAATCGCTATGCGGCGCGATTTCTTACATAGGCCATTTCCCGGTTGAAGCCTCTGCATAAATGCTGTAGGTCAGATTCATATAAAAAAAATTGTGGAAAACTCGATCTCCACAATTTTTTTATATTAACTGACCTACAGCATCTATGCAGAGGCTTCAACTGCGACAAAAAATCGCGCCGCATAGCGAATTCTCGTAGGTATGTTTTACCCTTTAGCCTTAATGAATTTTTATTTTAGTTTTAAGTTGGGTTTGTGTTTTGTTTTGAGTTTTAAATTCATTTTCACGTTTTATTTTAATTAATACAAGTCCGATAATATACAATAGGCTTATGGGTAGCAGTTATAGTTTACTAACGATTAATATTGTATGACAATAAACAATAAATAAATAAATAAATAACTAGTACTTCAAAAATCTTTATTTAACAGTAGGTATCTAGCCCACATCATTAAACTCTTCTCAATAGATTTGATAACATTACATTTAATTATACATATTTTGTTTGATGTTTTTATTTTCTCGGAACGTAAATGATTTAAATGTGAATGAAATTAATTGTGAAAGGGTTGAAACATTAATTACTTTTATTAACATTAATTTTTTTTTTTTGCTGCCGTATTTCTGACACGAAAGTTCTGTTAAGAAATCAACAAAATTAATGCTTGCAATTGTTGAATTTAATAAAAGGTAAAAAAAAAACGTGTCGAATTTGAACAAGTTTAAAATTAACATTTCTACAAATGGTAAATGCATTTAAATTAAAGTTTTTTTTGTGTGTGTGTTAAATTGTCAACAATTTACCACAAATAAAAACATGTTTTTATTCTTTTTTTTCTTTTTGTACTTGTGAAGAGGGTTATTATATACATTTCAAATGTAATTGAATCAAATTGAATTTCAAAGACAAACTATCCCATAAAAAAGTTTATAAATAAAATTTCTATTCAACTTGGGATTGCATTACTCACTGAAAATGCTTATTTTAAAATGAAGGAGTGATTTTTTTGTTATTGTGGTTGCTATTTTGAAGCGCGTAACAAAAAATAATCAATGATCGTTAAATTTTTTAACCTTAAACAAATGAAAAATCTCTTTAAAAAGTATTTTTATTACTTTGAGTTTATTATTATTAATATTATTATATAGCATTTACACAAAATTACGTAATTTAAAATAAATTATTATACTACTTTATTATGTAGTTCTTAAATTATTTTATGTTTTGAAAATATTTATATCTGTTTAAAATATTTTAAAAAAATTACATTTTAGATGTGAATTAAACAAACAAACAAATAAAACTTAATAGATTTAAAAATAAAAAAAATAAAAAAAGAATACAAATATTTAATCCACAGCCGTTTGCAATAGAATTAAGGTTAAACTAAAATAATCTTAATGATCTAGTCATCACAGTTGCATATGCTATAATACTTCCATATAATTAGTTTATTTTTGTATGATATATAGGTACAATTGTATTTTATAGTCCCTAACCGGTATTAACGGTGGAAATTGATCAATGTGATAGAACGCTACGTACTACCGAAATTAATTAATTTGTTTTCATTTTTCTGTAATATTCAAAAAAAAAAAAACAAAATATGCACAAAACCTTCATACTTTAATTAGACAGCTATTACCGTTATTACCGTCCTATTACTTGAATGTGAACGTTATTGAACAATATTTTATTAATTAATTATTTAATACTTTCAGATTAATATCAATGACAAAAATATAAATTTATGCTATCATAAAAATGGGTGAATTTAAAATGATCAAAGTTTAATTAGCTTTACATTCTTTTATCATAATTCATTAGTCGCGCGTAATAAAGTCAATAAAATCAATTTTAACTTAAAAATAATTTCTTTTCAAAAATGTATTTTAAGTTGCAGGGCGACGATCGAGGCGACGATGAAAGTTTTTACTTTCATGAAATTAATTTTTCGTAAATATTTCATGAAAGTCGAATATTTTATCGTGTCACCAAACACTTTCATGAAATATTCTCCGTCATGAAATTTTTAAATATTTCATGAAATATATTTTTATTTCATGTGAGTAAATATTTCACTAATCGTCGCCCCGCACCTTTACTATTTCCTCAGTTATTTCCTGTAATAATGTATATCATGTAAACTAGTGTTGTTGTTCGATTCAGGTATTTCATTTCACAAAAACTATCACTATATGTATTGATCATTTTGATTAATATATCTACATTCAACCTGATATTAACATTATTATTTCGCTAGAAAACAATCAATATTATTTTTTTTAAATACATATTTCAATTAACAAAGTGAGCTATTGTCAGGTATAAAATTATGCTACGGCTAATATAGAAAAGTAGTTCTAAGAAAACAAAAAAAGAAGAAAAACTTACACTAGATGCTTATAGCGATATCAATGATAGACAATTTTAATTCGAATAATATAAGCCATTGCCACAATGTCAACTGTACTAGTGACCCAAAATGCAAAAGTATCGTGAATTTCGCTAATATAAACTATATGCCCAATATGAACTCGATCGGTTAACTTTTAGAGATCGCGTAAATAAACTGAAGTTCGTTTTAGATTAAAACTTCTAAAATCATAACTTGACATCTAATAATATATGCACTCTCGACTTAAAATAGAGAACAAAAGAAAATACATACAAATAAAGAAAATACGTGACGATTTTTTTCAAAACTTTCATTTTAATAAACTCATGACCTTCTTCAACTTTCCTATAAACGCCAAAACCTATATATCTAAATAAATAAATAAATAAATATATTAAAACATAAGTTTTAAGAAAAATAAAACTGGACTGATTAAACAAAAACATTTTACATATAAAGTTGGGAACACACTAGCAATTTTATTGTCCAATTTTCCAAAATTGCTAGTATGTCCCCGGCTTAAGAAATAAGTACAAATTAAAACGTCTAACTATCTACTCAAAATGTAATCACAATACTTTTTTAAAATAATATCCAAAGAAGCAAAAAACAAGAAACATCAAAATTTTTAGAATTTTAAAATAGTAAAATCAGTCATAGATATTCTGTATTCCAAAATCCCTATCTATTTATTAAATCTCTGAGTGCCCCCTTATGCTTAGATATAAATCTTAATGCAAACATTAAAATTAATTTAATTTTGAAAATTTAATTATATTTACCAACTTTCAAAGAGCCGCTATTGGAAAAGGCTTTTCTCATCAAATATAATATTATATTACGTTTCAATTCAAGAATTAGTACAGAATATTTGTAAATGTTAAAACTTAAAGATGAATATAAAGCTATAAGCTAAATATAATATTTGAGCACACTTTAGACACGTGCCACACAAATATTATTACTATTATTATTATTATTTTTATAAAAGCGGCATTACTCTATCGAATATATCATCCCATTTACGCGTTCCGTCTGCATGTATAATATATAACAAAACTATACATTTGAACGTCCTTAGTTTATAATTTTCAAATTACAAATTGTTAATATGAAAAGTAGTTTTAGTTGTTATATGATATTTTTTATATAAAAATAAAATGTGTTTACAATTTTGTATTTTTCTATGGCATAACGAAATTAAGATTATTTAGAATGATTAGTTAGTAAGTTATATGCATGCGTATTTTGTTATTCTATCTTTATCTTAATACATAATGCAAAAGTAAAGGGACAGAAAACTTCAATATAATATTGAAATTATTTCACGTTTCTAATTACTATACTTCGCATAATTATGTCTTATACGTTATACGTAATTACTAAAAGTTTATGCTGATAAGCATTATACATTCCTTTGAAATATATCTAAATAGGAGTTGGACACTGAATTTTGGTTTCTTCAACCTTTATTTATATTGATTAAAAAGTTTTTGAAAAGATAATATAAAAAAAAGCCATTAGGGCTTAAAATTTCAGAAAACGTAAAAATAATTCAAAGTAATCATTTTCAAATTAACAGGAATCAGAGAATTTACTTGTACGTAGATTTTCAAAACCTAAAAAATTGATATTTAAATTTGAAACTTTTAATCTCTTGTCGTAAATATGTCAATGTTAGTTGTTATTTCTAAAGCGAATATTTACCAGTACAATAAAATAAATAAAACTTGAGAAATAAAACTTGAGAAATAAAACTATTTAGCTATCACACAAAAAAAATATTACATTGATTTTTTACACATTTGAATAGAAATTGTATTATCTAATAAGAGTTATATTTTTCAAGAATTGTGTGGGAATAAGTTTTCCCTACAACGTGTTAGAAAAAAAGGATTGAGAGCAAAAAAAAATTCTCAATGCTTTTTTTCTAACACGTTGTACAAATTTTTTGAAAAACAACACATTTGTTAGGAAATGCAATTTTTATGTAGTATTCTTAATAAATGTGTAAAAAATCAATGCATTTTTTTTTGTATATGCCATACAATATATTATATAATTGAGACTAGCCTGATTCATTATTAATTACCATTTAAGATTGTAATTAAATAATAGTTCAGGTGTAAAATACCTAAAAACTACAAATAATTCATTTATAATTTGATATGCGTTCCATTTCAAATTAGAAAATTTTTCTTATTCCCATACTTCTTTGTCTTTCATCATCAGTATAGTTTGTTTTTTTTTTTTTGAAATCTAATGTCAACTCGATATTCACATGACCATTGAATTCACACAATATAAAATATCAAAGAAAATATTTTTTCGCACGAGAAAATATTCAAATTCTAGATACTTGTATGTGAAAATAAAAAAAATCGTATGAGAAAGTTTTAACAACAAAATAAATAATTTTCAATTTCCATTTTCCCATTACCATTTTATAATGTTTTATTATATTTAACAGCCAATGGCAATATTGAATATAATGTGCAATATGTAAATGGTTTATAATATCATATCATACTATAGAAATGATATTGTTATTGCGCATAAATATAGATGTAAAGGGTGATATATTGAAATCGTTGTGAGTGAATGAATGTTATATTGTTCAAATCATCCCTAATTTATAAAATACCCTAAAAATAAACTAGGCATCTACTTTCAAAAGTATATAAATGTATTTTGGTCAGAGTGAGGGTGGGTAATTTTAGAAATATAATATTGAGAATGACTTATGTGTCATGAAAGAATTTAATAATAATAATTGTTTTGTGATGGTTTGATTTGAACAATAAAATCCTTATCTAGATCAAAAATCTCAATCACAATGATAAATAGGAGAGACCGGGGCGAATCGACGAACAAATCTTTTTGAAACGTATGGAAAGCGCTAGAGTGAACTTTTTGGCAAGGTTAAAGTTTTATCTGAAAGAAGGATCCTTCCTGTACATAACCCCCTCCGCAATGATTTTTTTGATCTACCCATCACGAAGTTATAGACAGAGAGGTAAGTTGATTACAGGTTCGTCAAATCGCCCCATAGCCGGGGCGAATCGACGATAGGCACGGGGCGAATAGACGAATGCAATTTTTAAATTAGATTTCAGTTCGTCGATTCGCTCCGGTCTCCCCTACATAATATAAATTATGTGTTCACACAAAAATCTAGTTCTCACGAAATTTTTATTGTAAAAAAAAAGAAATAGAAAACATTACTTATCTATTTTTATGCTATGTTCGGCCCGTGCTGTACATTGATATGGATATAAAATAAATACGTAAAAAAGTTGGATTATATTTAGAAATAATACAGCAAAGTAAGTTAAATTCTGGTAAATCTGTATTTGAACCATGATTAACTATAAACATAAATACTATATTAAGTAATTTTTGATCAACGATTCAGAGTTACTTTAGTTTTGAATAAGTATTATGGCAAAGTTCTTTATTCTTTGATCCATGGCTCACCCGCCTAAACTTAGTCTCAAGTAGCTGTGAATCGTTGCCCAAAAACCATAATACAATTTATTGTTATTTTCAAATAGCGACAGCAGTTAAAAAGCCATGATTTTTTTTGTAATTTTCATTTTAATTTTTTTTATCTATTTTTTGCCCGGCATTGAAAGTCGAAGTTTTAAAAAATCGTTAAAATTCATACTTTAATCGTACAGAAAAGTAGAACACATATATATACAGCAAAAAAATAAACTTCTAATCATTAATAATAACAAATGTTTAAAAAAAAATGTTCCATATTACGATATACAAGAAATTGAATTGAAAAAACTTGCATCTGAATATAAATTAAATTTAAAAAAATGAGCTGTCTATTCTTGTAAAAAAAAAATCTTTTTCAGAATATCCTTTACTCCCTCTAACTTCCGGAACAATATAATTGAACATATTTCTTGTCAATAATATATATTTTATTGATATATATTACTTTACGATATAGAGAAATAAAGTTCTGTATTTGCTGGCTGGAAAATAAGTTTTATAATCAATTATATTGAAATCGGAATAACAACAGAAATTTCAGCTTTCACCCTGTTAACTTCCACCTAACAATAATGCAAATTTATAATTGAATTCAGTTTAAACTTAATTAAATTACGAAGTACATTTACATTAAAAATGGTTTAGTTATTCTTGGTTGGAGTTTAATTCAATTATAATTGTGGTGGTCGATTTTGTTATTTATTTTTTAAATTCGTTGATTTTCTGCATAATTTATAGGAATCGCTACGAAATATATATTATATATCACCAACAAACCAGATAAACATTATTCAATAAAATTTAATTTATGAAGTGTGTCCATGTGACTCACAATATTTTTTTTGTTGTGCTGCGTACATTTTATTTGAATGACCAGTCTTGTGCAATAACACTTGTGACACCCTTTGACTATGTTTTATATGTGAAATGTGGACGGGTAAACATTGAGAAACATGGACAAAGAAAAAAATCAAATGGATTATTATATAAATAACGGAAATGTAATAAACAATTTTTAATATTTTCATTTACACTTCCTCGTATTTGAACAGATTCCCATTGTGATAATTCATTTCGAATTCTTCATTGAAAAATATACCAAAAATAACTGCTGTTCTATAGCGTTTCGTAAAGGAACGCCACTTGCGCTTCACTAAATATGGATTGAAATCAAAATAATCCAAATATAGGAAATGATTTTCGTACTGGAAACATTCTTTGGTGCCAAATGCGTATAATTCGAATTTATTGTTTGCTGTTTATAAAAAAAAAGCTTCAAATGGATTGGTACATGACTTCATTTTTGTTAAGAAATTTGTGCTCGCGAAAAAATACATGGCTTCGTTTCTATCTGTTCACTAAAGCTCTAGAAAATGCGAAATAAAAAAAATATAAAACACGTAGTAAAACAAAAGAAATTGCTCATTCCGCTTTTTCTCAGGAATCAGTGATCAGACTGACCTATCAATAGTCGCGGAATTTTGTGCTTGTAAAAATATATATTTTTTGATTAAGGTCCGTCCATTGAACCCTGAGAAAAATAAAAAAATTATATTTATTCTCAACTTTTTTCACTAAATTGGGTCCCATGACCGAAAAACGAAATATTTCAAAGCCAAAACTTTGTAGAAACAAATTTTTTGCGTCTTTTGGTATATCCGTATATCGAACATTTAAATCCTCCCACTGGATTTGGAGAAAAAAAAAAGAAAATTGGGTCCCACGACTCAAAAACGAAATAGTTCAAAAGATCCAGAAAAAGTACAAAAAAAAAATTTACTTGATTTTTTTCAATAATGAGGTAAACTATATCATATAATTAGAGATAAAATGTTTATTGAAGTAAGCGAAGAAAATTTAACTTTACTTATTTTAAAAATTTACATGAAATACGAGATTTTTAGATGATATCAAAAAAAAAAAATCTATCCTATAACTAATAACTGTACTGTCATCAGCATAATACCGAACATTATAAAAGAAAAACATTTAACGCCCAAGCAAAATTTATATTCATTTTCAAATGATGTAAAAGATAGGCTCTTTAATCAAAAAAACAACAAAAACTTGTATGTTGGCAATCATATACAGATCACAACCCCATTAAAATTTACAACTTAAAATAAAACAAAAATCCAATTTTCAACATCCCTAATAACAATTTACATTAAATAGAAGTCACATGATTTACATAATCCATTTTTTTTTTACATTATTTTATATAACCTTGACCTGTGAAAAATAAAAACTAGAGTGACAATTTTGTTCCCTTTAAACAACAATTAAGTCCCATTATTAATATGTGGTGCATTTTTATAAAATGTGTGTATTTCATAGTCGGTTAAATGAATTCCCAGTCCCACCAAAATATTGAGTGAAATTTTCTTTTCACAAGAGAATTTTTTTATTTTATGTGTGAGAAAATCAGATCGTGAGAGCTATTTTTGTTGATATTATGGGATAAATTGTATGTTTTTAATGGTACGCTAATATATGATTTGATATATATTATAGTTTTACGGTTTTACATAAATTGTAGAATATTATTTATTAGCTTTAGTAAGTAGTTCAGAAATGTGAAACAATTTTAAGAAAATCTAGATTTTTTTGTCGGATAAGAAATCAAGCATTATATATACAATTACGAATCACCTATGAAGATATTTGATAATTTCAAAAATCACTTATTTTATGTTGATTTTATAAGCCGAACTTTTCTTTGATCTTATTCGCATATTCAACAACTGATTTATTTCAATATATATAAATATATAAATATTTGTCTAAAGTTATTTTCCATGTAGATATATGCTATAATTATATATACAAAAATTAATTGAATTAATGATACATATTTATATAAACGTAGATTTTGAAATAAAGCAGTAGATATTTCAGATATTTCAATTTAATATCCAGATTAACTGAAGATATGTAGATACTTAATATAAATAATTTTTATTCGTTAATTATGATAACATGTAAATTTACAACATGATTAATTGAAGTTGATTCTTTGTCTTTCGTTCAGTGTTACAAAGGGACTTTAGTTTAGATGAATTTATAGAATAGAAATATTATAACACTAATTTAAATTTATAAACTTCATCTATCTCAATTACATTTGAATATTTCTGAACAATAATATAGAATTACTACTAGACTTGTATGATCTTACATAATTTTACCTAAAATAAGATATATGATAACGGTTGTGTTAAATCATTTGCACCATCCGCACTACATACATAGATATAGCAGCTCTTAAATTTTATAACTCTGTAGGTATTAACGCAAATATCTGTGTAGAGATTTTTTTAGTGCTAAGATACACAGATCAAAAAGTAGCACCCCGCAAGTTCGAAATAAGTGTGGCTGCTTTTCATGATTTATTAAAATTACTTGAATGATCTTCAGAAACTCATTTCAAAGTGCAAGTCGAATAATAAAACTAAATGCAATGATTAATATTAAAAAAAAAAAAAAAAAAAAGATTATATGTATTATGAAAATTTCATAAAGAATAATACACATTAAAAATCTCCACTTCATAAATGAAGAATTTGTTTATAACTTACGATTACCTACTTTCATTTTTATTTATGGTAACAAACACTAATATGTGTTGTGTAGTTGAACAATAAACGTTGTTGATGTCGAACTAAGGGGATATAAGCTGAGCAACACACACGTCATTCGAATATATAGAAAAGTGTGTCGTTCACGTGTCGTAAAAAGCTTTAATGTTTTTTTTTTTCTTTACAAACAACAGTCTATACATTTGACAACGAGAAAAACGATACATAAGTGTAAAAACCATAGGTTTTTTTTTTATTATATTTATTATACAATGTTCTTTGGTTAAATAAAACTTAAAATAAAATTCAATATTATAGTTTTACATAAAGAAAAACATCAACATTGAATAATAATAATGGCATTTTCCTTTTAGTATATTTGGAGATTAAAAAGTGCACTTCTAAAAATTAAATGAATGAATAAATTATTATAACCGGAAATTAATTGATTTTTTTTTATGTTTGATGAAGACGAGGCAAATGGGTATTTATTTATGAGACGTTCGTTAGTATATTACATAATTTGATTAATTTATTTAAATAAATAATGTTCGTCCTTTTCAAGAATATAAAGACATATTTTTTTTTCAAAAATAATTTACCTTACTCTACTTTTCAAAATTTACCCTTCCGTGGAGTCTCCTATCGTTATTAGTTTATAAGATATACAATTATACATTCTCCTTAGTTCCATTATAGAATTCGAATTCTTTCTATAAACTATTAAACTGAAACTAATAATAATGATTCACTTTGCAAGTATATCAAATTACTTAATTATTAAAAATATATATATATTCTGTCAATTCTTATCATATATATTTAATGATCGACCAATAAGTTCTAAAAACGAACAAACAAAATAAATTAAAAGTTAGGAACAAAAAATGCCTATTTATCAGAATAATCTTCATTCTGTAGAAAAGACCGTAATATTAATAGTTCGTTATAAATACATTGATCGATGTAAATATAAATCTCTATAATGTTTATTATGAAACACGTGACCTATATGCCTAGTAATTGGGCAAAATTTAGGTTTTTAATTTTATGAATGTTCAAACATACAGCATATATATACATATATATTTTTTAGATAATTTGGTAATTGTACAATAACAACACGTTTCAGGGATTAACCACGTTCAATAGCATTTTTTTTTTTCGATCTTCTAATCAAGAATATTGTGTTCATTAGTTTTATACTAAAACTTTTAGTTATAAATATAATGCACAAATATTTATATAATTATATTTTCTTATTTAATCTTAAGTCCCCTAAAAGGAATTAACTCCATAATTATTAAAAAAAATCATTTTACCTATTTACTTTTGATAGTCTGTTATTTTCAACTCACTATATTTCTCCAAAAATATTTTCTAAAGGAAATGTTTTGTATTTTGTATTTGTGGAAGAACAATGAAGTGGGTAAGCCCCCCTCCCCACTAGAAAACGAAATCTTCCTACCACGATTTAGGGGTTTGAATTGAACTCAAAATAACATTATATTTTTTAAAGTTTAAAAAAAATACCCTAATTTGATTTCCAAAATACGATTTGCATACAGCGCGGATATTTTCTCTTATATCCCAAAATATTATATATATTATTACCGATCTTAATTTTTCAAGTTAATCCCAAAATTAAAATTGAACTTTCATAGTATACATTTTAAATTATACTGACCCAGTAAATTACATTAATAGAATGAGAGAAAATGTAAAAATACAACAAATTTCTTCCAAATAAAATATAAGCACACAGTCACCTATATATAATTTGAATTACGTCAGGTTTATTTTATCTAGAAAATATATTTATTATCTATATTAGCTTGAGTTAGTATATCCTATCACAAAAAATGATTATTTTCAACTTTATATAAAATTATATAGCCATCATTATAATATATGTAATTAAAAATATATAATCACAAATCTGTGCATATCTTGTAATTGAGATTTCTTATTTATTTCTTAGTATTATCAATCAAAATACATTTTAATTGAAATAAACGAGTGTACGCTTTCCATCCATAATACCGGGATGTATAATTGCCTTGGAATTGTTGGCCGATATAAGATTAAAAGCGGATTTACTATACATGTCAGAATTGGGAGATGATTGATGTACTTGATATTTATGAATTGCTCGAGTTTAATTTGTTTCAGAGAATTATTAGAAGTTTGGCATATTAATACTGAATTCAAGATTTCACAGAACTATAATTACGTTAACAATAACCAATAATTAGAATCTATTATCAAGTAAATATATTTTTGTGTTTATAATTGCGGGAACAGCATATTATGTTGTTCCTCACTTTCTTAATTTCTAACTAAGAGATTTTCAATTTAATCCGCTGACTATCTTAAATATTATTAATTAATATATATAATTTTATTTTAAATGTTAATAATATTAAAATTTTATTAATGTTGCAAAATAAATAAATAAATGATAAAGAAAAGCAGTCGAAAGCTGTTGTTATTTTATCACTATTTAAATTTGATTGCAAATGCAAAAATTTCTATTTATATATAAATTCTTATATGAATCTTTTTTCTTTTTTCTTTTTTCTTTTTTTATTAACAAAAGTTTAAATTTATAAAGCTGAAGATGTGTTGATATAAATATTGTCAACTTCTATTTAAGAATTGCTTGTTAAAAAAGTACATTATGCTATAGCATAATATTTACATTCTTTTCAATTTATTTTTATTAAAGAAGTTTCAATGTCAAGCACTACACATTTTCATATAAAGTATGGATATGCCATTATTTCGCATATCAAAAATTCTTTAGAGAAAATGTTCATATAAACAAGACATCATCTAGCTTAGTCCTTATAGTTAGTTCTCTGAAAAATTTCTCCGTTGCCGATGAATTTAAAACTAAATACATACATAAATAAAATTTCATTAAGCCTATAGGGCAATTTATATACAACTGTATTAATAGTCGCGTATATTATAATTATATATAACATGTAACATGTAACGTAACCCCTTACATTTTTATTACACAAACATAAGTAAATAACAAAATAGATAAAGGGGAAAAATTTGTGAAAAATAAAGCATTTACATTCATTTCTATACATTGTAAAAACTTTGTCTGTTCAAATTCTTCAAGGTCAATGCATCATGTAAATATATTGTATTTGTGCGTTTTAATCGAAAGAATAACACATCCCTTTGTCCGAGTATAAACCGATATATGAATCGTTATGTATTCGGTAAATTCAAATTTATATAGAAAATTTCGTTATATATTAAAAAGGGGCATATCGACGCAAAGCAAAAAGTGGGGATCACAATATAGAATAAAAGTTGTTGCATAGCATAAGTATTTCCCTTCAATTATTATTGTGTCTAGTGTTATTACATAAGAGAGTGGCAGAAGAATACAACAAAATTCACATCATAATCATTGAGTGAAATGCTTTTGATTGTGTCGGCTGTACATTTAATGTGTTTTTCGTTCAGTTCAATACTTGAATTTAATGTAAAGCGTGTTTTTATGACTTGATTTGTGATGCCGCATATTATCGGTTAGCTTATAGAAAAAAAAATACACACACCAGCGATGCATTCTTTTTTTCATTATAGCATTAAAACAACGAAATTACAAGACATTTACACTTAATAGTGAACTCTTTAAAGTGATTAGTTTTTAAGTGACACAAATTTGCCAGTTGACCGGTGGCTGAATTTCATTTAAATGACATTTAAATTAATGTACTTACCGGACGCAATTTTAAATGGAATATAATTTTTCATCGTCTAAAATGATAATGGCTCAACTAATTAGACGAACAAAGAAATGTTGTGCTAAGGTAATTAAATACATTTTTATTGTAGAGTTACAGCGTAGAACGTGTCTAAAGTTTGTTTTAGTAGCTATAATTAAGCTACGATCCAATCAGGATTGAATTATTTGTATTTAATATCAAGTGTATTGTAGTTCAAATATTTTATTTTATTCTTGAATGACTTACAAGAAACGAGTATAAATGGATTGACTTAGCAATCGCAACAATTTCGTTGAAATTAATGTTACATATTTATCTATCAGAATTTATGGTTTACTTAGCACTAATGAATATCTAGACATTTTATAGATGATAATAAGTCATAATTCCGATTCAGCACGCAGTTCTTATGTTTAGCTTTGTGTATATAAGTGATATAAATAGTAAATAAAAAAAACAGGCTCTCAGCCAATCCTAAATTAAATACAGAGAATTACATATATTTATTCAAACAACGCTCGAGCGTGAAAACTATCTAATTAATTGAAAATGTTTGGAAACAACTCGGAAGTAATATTTTGGTTCAATTATATTCTGTACAAGAAAAACTACGACGTTAGCTGAAGAGATTTTTTAGACAAAACCATTATCATTATTTGTGGTTATACACAAGCAAAGAATATGTTATGTATATAGTACATATTCTTTGACACAAGTATATTGTTCCATATAATGTATTAGCATCCCAGCGCATAAGGGTTTTTTTTTACGTTGAAGTTGTTTTAAGCTAAATTTAAAAGATATTTTAAGAAAATTCATCAATCTTAAGAATCAAATTCAAATTAGCTCCTATAGATGCAATTTTTGTTATATCAAATTTTAATCCTAAAGTTGGATTGTTTTTCTAATATATCATTTTGTATAATGTAACTAATTCTCTTTCAAATAAAATAAAAGAAATATTTCTTTCTAGATTATGCGGAAATTATCTTTTACGGATTCATCCTCACCATCTGAAAAAACACGAAAATGCTGTCATCGAAATCGTTATGTTCAACAAATAAATCGAACACCAAATCGTTGTAAAATAGCACCAAGTCCAGATCATTCTGCTGCCATTGATGCATTTCAAAATCACACTACAATCAATGGCCATACTGAAATATTCGATGATTTCCATCACACAAATAACAATCATTGTCAAAACAATAATAATTTAAAGAAATGTTTTCGAATTAATAAAACCGCAAAAAAATCCAATAATTTGAATAAATCATATTTTAACGGCGATCTAAATATAAATACATTACCTACCGATGACTTTGCAACAACAAATACTACATCTTTTATTGACGAGGAAATTATATTTACAGAAAATAAAATTTATGTTGGAATCACTGAGCATAATATCAATAATAATAATAATAATAATAATAATAATAGTAATATTAATAATAGTAATATTAATAATATTAATAATATTAATAATAATAATAATAATAATAATAATAATAATAATAATAATAATAAATTTAATAACCAACAAAATAATAAGGTTCAAGAGAAACAAAGTTTTGATTCAATTGCCAGTACTGCATTCAATGGAAACGATATCACCGGTGGAAGTTTTAAAAAGCGAAATATTCATTCACCAAATAGAACAGACCGTAAAAATATTGGAAATGAAGTGATATTTGAAAAAGTTAAAATTAATAAAACTAAAAATCAATTGGCTTCGTACCCAATGAGCAATGAGACCTCAAATGATGTAAGTACGGCTACTTGCAAAAATTTCAATAGCGCTAACAGTAACAACCGACATTTATTATTTGAAACAAGTGCTGATGTTTCATTTAATAATAGCATGAAATCATCATCATCATTTGATTATGAAGACAATTCACCAACAAAACGGTTATCCGAATATGATAATTTGAATGATTCATTTTGGCTTTCGCACAGATATAATAGCAATACCGATCAGATCGATCTACGACGTGATTGTACCTATGGTGATACGTACAGTCCGAGTGAAAGTGCTAGTGGCAGCGGTGGTATTGGCTACGGAGGCAGTTATGCTGATACATGGGATTTTTTAAATAGTAAAATGGCTTCATCCTCATCACCATCCACGAATAAATTCCAAAACAAGAAACTTTACGAAATTCATTATGAATCGACGGTATCTGCATCTAGTAGAAGAACTAGCATTAGCACTATTGAAACATGGATTGATGATGAAATATTTGATAATTCATTTAATGAAGAATTAGAAAAAAGATGTGCAACACTTTGTCCAAAATATTATTAATTATAATATTAATGGATTGGATAATTTCGTAGAGAAGAAAAGGTAAGTTTTTTTTTTATTCATAAGAAATTAAATAAATATACCTAGCAGTTGATTAGAAATACAATTAGCTATTATTAATCATTATAAAAAAAAAATGTTTATTAGAAACAATTTAAATACGAATCATTTTTAAAAATTTATATAACCTTGGACCCTCCTATCAAATTTTCCACTATATGAGCAGTCATAATCGAAAGAAATGGGATATGGTTTTTGTCTAGCAATTTGATTTCTGTGACGTGTGTACAAATATTTATGAAATGGAAATATAAAAATACCGGTAATATAAATTTCAGATACACAAAGGGATCTATCGTGATTTCTTTTTTAAATTTACTGTTTAAATTTACAAAATAAGGCTATTTTATTCTTTCTTTTTATATTAACATGAGATATAATAAGTGTGATTTTGTTAAAAAAAAAAAAATAATAATGGAAAATAATACCGTCTGTTGTACATGGAAGATATTCTTGTTCCAGACGCATAGTGACCATTTTATTAAATTTGATTACACTTAAAAATAGATTTAATTTTTTTTTAATTAGTACTTACTAGCTGCAAATACAAAAATAATTAAAATAAATAAATAAATTTAATAATATTTTAATTTCAATTACATATATGAATTTTGATAACGTTAATTAAAGAATTTAAAATTAATAGAACATAACATGCTCCTCGATGCTCCTCTATGCTCTTCGGATATCGTAATTAGCAATTAATGTAAATAATCCTTTTATGCCTACTGATCTGCACTGTCATTGAATAAACTGCAACAATACATAATATATACTAGTATACATATGAAATATAACTTATCTAGAATTTATACAGCCTATATACCCTTATAATTCTCTAAACTAGCTATTCGTTTAGATAAAGTCCTATTAAGCTTATTTCTAGGCTTTTTTGTTTTGTTTTTCTTTTACTAACCCAAAGTCCTAAATACTTGTAATCTCTATTACTAATCTCTTTTATAATTGTTTTTTCTATATCTATATTATTATTATATCGATAATACATTTGAAGTACCTATATACGAAAAATAAGTTTGTAATGCAATATTTGTGTTAAATTTCGTTCAACTTTATATTAAATAAAAATCAAACAAGTAAAATAAATCTGTTCAATTTGTCTGTTCGATTGTATTATAGAATAGACAGATAAATGTTCGTATATAGATATATAAAGTAAGTTTATAATAAGTAAAAGTATTAAAGCTCTAATAGTCGTTCAATGCTTTATCATGACGTCATGACTGCCAGACCGCATTAACCTTTTCTACTTCCGTTTTAGCTATTTTATTTAATTTTTTTCTTTTTTTCTTTCTATTTTTTTTTTTTTTGTATTATTCACACGTACGAAAAAATACTTTTTGTTGTTTTCAAATTAAAAGCACAATTATATAGGTATATTTTTCTTTTGTATTATACGTCAATAGCATCAAAAGTTAAAGTTGAATATACCATTTCTGAATTGAAATCAAAATATATGTATATTAGTTGGATACAAAGTTTTATGTACAATATATAGGCATGAAAAGAAAAGCAAAATAAATGTAAAAGTCTGCAAGCATAACAACGTCATCAAACTCATTTATTCATAATCGTGACCGTCGCAATGTTTATAGAAATTTGTATATTATACGTTCGCATAATGTGTGTTACCAAGTACCTATCAATTGTTATTTAGTCGATAAATATTTTTTATTAAATGTACAAAGTGTTTAGTGTTAATTTAGATTATTTCTAATAGCTTGCTTTAAATAGAATATATGGCCACCTAAGTATACAGACTTAAATACTACTTGATAAATATCTTAAGTAAATACATTTAAAATATTAAATTGAATAATAAATTAAATTTATTTACGTCATTTTCTAATAATTGAATTTAGGCTTCACACTTTGTTAAGTTTTATTCATTATGCGAGCACATACTGTGACTTTGTTCTATTGAAGTTGACGGTATTCAGGTATATGTAGATATAATGTTGCTAAAATATAATTAAAATGGAATTTAATGAAATTGTCGTCTAGAGAAATCATGAAGTTAATTTAGTAACAGTCATTCTATTAGAAATATTAATTTTTCTCTTCTGTTTACCTAAAATCGATCGATTTTGGTTTTTGTTTTTTTTTTTTTAATCAGATTTTTTAAATTTATGTAAAATATTTTATAAATTATTCGGTTTTTAAGTATTTATGAGATTATTAAAGATGAATTTTATCAACTGAAATTTAATTTATTGCTGAAAGTCATCAAACCAATAAAATATAAAACTTTGTAACGGTTTTTTTTTCTTTTCAAATATAACTTTTTGAATTACCAAAAAAAAAAGTAAACAACGTTATGAGGACGACGGAAATTTTTATTCTATAAATGAGATTAAATTTACAACAATACACTTTCACCTTATTTGTATTAAGTAAATCTAATTTAAATAAAAAAAACCTTTTCTTAAATTTTGTTTTCTTTAGATTTTTTCGAAATAATAGAATTGAAAACTCTGAAAAAAAAAATTATTGATTTCTGGCACGAAAAAGATACCTGAGTTCTCCAAAAAAAAAAAAAACTCAATAAACATTTTGAAATTTTCTACAAAACCGTGATTACTTATGCATATCATAGAACATAATCAATAATTCTTCACAGGAAATAAAAAAAAAAAAAAAACAAATAGGAAAGAAATAAATAAATATAAATTGATGAATATATTTGCGTTTCTGTTAGATAAAATTTCAATTTTCGGTTTAGGTATTTCAAATCACCACCGTGACCTATTCAATACAAATGACGATGAATCACAAAATGAAAAATAAATAAAATCAATTGCCTTGGTTAGTTTTCTACGTTCGATCAATCATTTAATTTTATATTATTCTATAAAATTAAATCGAAACGAAAATATAGAACAAATTGCAATATACACATATAACTTTTTATAACAAATAAAATGCAATGTGTGATTAGCACGCAAACATTCTTCACTTTATAATAATATTTAATAGGCTATATATTATACATATATATAAAATGAATATACTCACAGAAATATCGTATTGCTATATATTGTTCATAAATAGCATTAAAAAGAAAAGGCTTTTACTGTAGTAATGCAGCTAAAACTAAAGAAGGTTTTATGTCGTGTTCAATGGTGCCCTACATTTAGTAAAATGTTTGTTCCAAATTTGGCACTTGAAAATTTAACTTTTTATATTTCATAAAAATCGAAAATAGAAAGAAAAATATATATGCACTAAGCGCAGAAATACATTTTATAGAAATAGAGAATATAGAATTTATTTATTTATGTAGTACACGACACGGTTACACATTGTGAATATAAACAAAACATTATACTAATTTATATGAATGAAATTTAAAGAAATATTTTTAAATCGATTTTCACATTTATCAAATTAACTTTTTTATTTAATTTTTAATTTCGCTTTTTATCAATATGGTGCTCTCATTGAAATGAGGTCGAAGCTCAAAACTGTATTATTGTGTGTTATGAAAATCGATATTTTTTTAAGATTTTTTTTCTTTCTTTTTTTTAACAAATAATCCTATTAGTATTTTTTTTTATAAGGCTTAATGTAATATGTACTATCAATTGTTGACATTCTATCATATTATTCATCTATTTATTTATTTATATTATTTATATTTAATATTAGTATATTCGGCGTACTATATTCCACTCATCCAATTAATGCTGGCATGTCAGCCCAATAAAATAACATCTATATCTATAAAATTTAGTTTCCAACTTGTAATTGCTGAACAGAAAATTAAATTAATGATGACAAATTCTCTACTTTTAGTAAATTTAATTATATCTTTTAAATCAATTGTCATATCACAAGAAAATTACGAAATTGAGCTCATATATTTGCGTCTGTATAAATATAACTGCTGGGTAATCATTTTGATAAACATAAAAAACAATGTTTGTTTTATAAATTAAATTTCAGATTTTGCTCCAGCGTCATTATAAAAATTGAAATGGTTCGATAGACAGGACTAATTATATTCACGTAAGTAATTTCGATACCATTAGATGTTTGTTTGAAGAAAACCACTTTTTTATATATATAATTATATATATATATACAAATTATAAATTCATAAGATATTTTAAATAACCTAATTAAAGAGATTCTAATTTTCAAATCATTATTTATTTCAAAAGGATTTTAATCCAGACTATATTTTACTTCTTTGAATAAATTGCTTTCAATTGAGTGTATTTATAAAAATATGTATTTTTTTTTTAATTATATTAAAATTATGGACAGGAGAGATGAAAAGGGCTGTGACTAAACAAAATTCGATTAAGAATAATATTATAAATAAGAAATTAAAATAATTTAGAATTTTGTCAGTTGTTTTCTAAATTTGGAAGATGTCAAAACATTAAAGAAACTAAACGAAAATGTTTAGTCCCACACGATTTAAATTTGTTAAATGGAAAGAGAAAAAAAAGTAATTAAGTAAAGTAAACTGATTTTGATTGTTTTTTTTTTTTTTTGTAATTAAGATTTAAAAGAAATCATAAGTGTTTTATTTTCAAGTGTACAGAAAGAAGAAATAAACATAAAAAAGAGAATCAACAAGATTTGTTTAGTGTGAAATTTTAATAAAATAAAATATACTTCTTTCTGTAAATACAAACAATGCTTTTGATTATTTTTTTTTTCCTTACAATATGTTTGAAATGTATTAAAATCATTAATAACATTTATTTAGAAAATGATCAATAATATTACATAATTCACATACTAAAATTCATTCATTCCCATTCCAATTAATTAAATCATTAAAAAAAATCAAATTCAATACCTTACAATTTAATTTATCGTGTTAAAATCATATAAATACTATCAGTTCTAGCACATTTAATTTCAGTCTTATTTTATTCTGTATTATTAATTGAATACTTACAGTACAATGTATATAAATTGAGATGGCAACGGAGTAAATCAAATTATTCTTTTCATTCCTATTAAGCAATATTTACTCGCAATTTCACATAATATTTCATTTTCACCCTAAAAAAAAAATAATATACATATAAGTATATTAGAAATAGAAACAACCTTGCCACTTCATCAAAACCATCCACATTATGTTTGTGAGACATTCAAAGTCGAAACATCTGTTTGGATTTCATTGTACCTAATCAAAGTCTTTGCAAAGAGAACAACATCATTTTGATGAGTATCCAACTTCTAATTTTTCAAGATGTTTGAAGATGATGTTAATGATCATCAAGGTATATAATAAATGTGTAAGATATACTATCTAAAGGTATATTTTTGTATATAAGAAATATGTACTATAAGTAAATATACACTTTCAATAATTAATGATGAAATGTATATTTACTTAAGAGCTTTTATATTGTAAAATAATATTATTGTAATAAAATATTAATTTACATTTTCCGTTTATAAGGATTATAGAATGAAGTTGATATATTTTGTCTCTCATTTTGTAATTTATATATCTTAGAAAATCCTATTATAAAATTATTTAAGGTAATTAATTATATTTAAAGTAGTTTTACTTACCAAATACCAAATATATACACTTAATATTAATATTATAAATGCACAAATGTAAGCAGCTAATGGAGTATCATCTAATTATAAAATTATAATGTGGCTCATTTACACACTACACAATTTTCAATGCCATTTTGAATTAAATCTTTAAAACAGTTTATTTAGTTAAAATTTCTTCTATTAACATAGGAGACAAATCGATTTAATATAAATTTGTACGGTAGTCACAATGGGAATTAAAGTCGTCATGTACCTTTTTTTGTGACTTTAACCTTAGATTTTGCTTATATGCTTCTCAACTTGAAGCCCTTTTGTAATATTATATTATTATATTTACTTACCCGTGAAGCATTTTTTTCTGTGATGCATGCTCATGCATGATTATCGCAGCGAACGGAGTTTACGTCCATTTTACGCCATATTGCGATCATCTAAATTTTTCAAAAATAAAGTAAAAATCATCTAATGTCCGCCATACCTAAAATATTTCATAAACATTTAATCAAATCAATATTAGTATTTTTATTCAATGCACCAAGATGTATATACATATATATATAATATATGTATATTTTATTTACCAAAAACAATGAAAAGAGTACAATGCATTTTATTTAGATAATAATATTATTCCGAGCTTAGCATTAAGATAAATTTTTAATCTGTAATACTATAATTATGAATTCAAGAGAAATTAGAAGTTTTTAATATGCACTTACTGTACTTATTATACATAATCTATTTAATTAATTAACTTAATCAATTGATTATTTTAATGGATTAATAAATAAATAATTTGATTGACAAAAATTTATAAATCAAATAAAAAAAAAAAATTATCGAATAATATTAATGTTGAACAGAGCATGTATTAAAATTTGTCATATTTAAAATTAGACATAATCAAAATTGTATCACTTGTTTTAAATGTAATAAATGATAATTACGTATATTTAAATTAATATGGCATTTGTTTTATTTAACTAAAATTTTAACTAAATATTGAAATATTAGTGGTACAAGCAGAAATTTTAAGTTACAGGTCATCATATTCGATATTTTACGCTCAATTTATTTTACATTTGTTATTTTCTATTGAATAACAAATGCTCTGTGGTCCAGTCAAGTGAATTAAGGTAATTTTTTTTGCTCTTTTTTGTATTATTAAAAGTAGATAATAAACATGTTTTTTTTTTATTTCTGATGGCCCTGAAATTGAAAAATAAAAGCAAAAGAAATTTTATTTGGATGTCAGAATGGTAAATTTTGTTTCTTGGTATAGAAATGATATATATTATACATCAGATAAATTACATACACTTTTATTAAGTTAGCACGTATTGTTTTTCCTTTCATCATCAGTTGGAAAGTCATTAGGCTTGAGAGCAGCTATTCCTATTTTCTCAGAAAACAATTTACAAAACATATTACTTTTAGCAATATTAAAGATTTAGCTCGTATAAATATAACCAAATGTTCATGGAGTATTATTGTAACATTATCTTCTTATATATTTACAAAATGTAGATAATGTAAATGTGTACATTACATATTATGAAACTACTATATATGTTTGTTGTATAGACGAACGTTTAAATATTATTTTATTCTTTATTTATTTAAATTTTAGGAAGTATTAAGAAAGAAAAAAAAAATAAACGATTACTTTCCAGATAGTTAAAGCTCTATAATTCATTTACAAAATACAATTTATAATAGTTAAGAGAAAAACGAATTTACAAAAAAATAATTTCATCTCGACATCATCAAAATGTATTAAACGATTTTCTACACAATAAATTCATAATAACTAGAAAAGTTTCAAAATAAAATGAAATTAAAATTTAATGTATGTACTTTAAAGCCGCAAATACATTTCATTTACTTTGTCTCATATTTCAGTAAAAGTTTGATACATTTTATACATAACACACTGACGCATTACCTAACTTATAAACCATATAGCATCTCTATAAATTCTAATAAATATCTAATGTTTCTTTTGTGTTTTTTGTCTAATGTTTCTTGAAGAGAAATATTATGCTCTAATGTTATATAAGTACTTTTGCACATAAATAATACGTATTCATATTTAAAAATGGAATTAAAAAAATGCTTTTCTCTTTTCATTTTTGTCTTTTTATTAAACGTTTTTCTTATTTTTCATTATTATTATTATAGTTATTGTTATTAAACGGAGACACGTTTCTAAGTTTAGAATGTTGGAATGTTCTAATAGATGGGCGCTTGACTATTATAATATTTGCATATTTATCGTAAAACCACACATTTTAATATTAAAAAAAATTAAATAAAGACGGAATCTTATTTTGAAAATATGATAATTTAATTTTGTGCCATTTTAATTTTTCGTCCCTTAAAACTAATATTATATTAATTTATTTCATAGAACATACGCACATTATTTAAAGCTTGGTGTTAGTTCTTTCATCTTCTTCAGGTAATAATTAAATTTATTTAATAGCGCAGCAATACCATCTAAATAAAAGCTTAAGTTTTATAATATTTGGCTTATATGGGACGAGTTTTTATTTTATAACAATACATATATAAATTCCTTTAATTTCTAAAAAGTCTATACTCTCAAGTCTCAACGGAATATTTTTAATAAAAATAAACTTTATGAAACGCAGAAAAGGTTCGAAAGACAAAAAGAAAACACATCATTCGCAATTCAATTTAAATGTCTATAACATTTATTTCCTTTCTGTTAAATTCTCTGCGGTCAAATATTTTCTGCTCGTCTTTTATTGTTTCGCATACCTTTATAGGTCTATAAGCATATCAAAGTACGGGAAGACGGAAACACAAAAGCAAAATATAATTTTAAATAATGAAAGGAAACATTTTGGCAAAAATAATTTCTCTCTTTCTGCACAATTAAATTTCATATAATAGCGTAATACTTTAGCATGTTCATTTCTTATCCCAGTCATTATGAAAACCATATGTTTTTTTTCCCAAATTGTTTAATACACTGGACGGGTCGGTGTTGTTGTTTAGATATAAATATCACATACAAACATACGTCTACACAATTTCTATATAATTTTTAATAATTATATATTAGAATATAAACTAAACATTGTAACAAACATACATGATACTATTATATAGCATTGCCCGACCATTTATCCTATGCACAACTTTACTAACTGTGTAACAACTACACACCTCTATTATATACTATTTGGATTTCGTGAGAACATTGGGGTGAGTTGAGTCTCATACGATTACAATACAGACGATGTACTCGATTTGTATTTAAATATAATATGTTTAGTATAAGCCACCATCACCAGCGTAACCATAAATTATTTTAATATTTTGCTATTTAGTGCTGCTATAGCAACTTTAATACTTGATCAGCAGCTAAAGTGTATAAATGTATAAATGTGTAAATGTGTAAATGTGTAAATGTGTAAATGTGTAAATGTGTAAATGTGTAAATGTAGTTCTGTAGAGCATCTTCTACCTCTGGCTCTGTAGTTCTGTAATATTTACTTGTACAATAACGTATATGTACTTATAATAATGCAAAATAGAAATTGTGGTATGGCTTATAGATTGCGTTCAACCATGGTATGGCGTAGATAATAATTTATGAGAACATGTTATTTTATCCAAGCGTAGGTCTATTTAATGTAAATTAATCACATTTTTTATTTAAATACAAATAATACTTAAATAGTCAATTTTTTTTTTTATTGTTTGTTCATTTGATTGGGGGTGCACAATATTGTTGGTGGTGACTTTAAAAGGAAAATAATTCAAATTTTTATTATGAGAATTATATTTTTGTGTGGGAAAATATTTTCGCTTTCTCTTTTGCTTCGGTTATTAACTTGCAATTTTTTTTCCTTTTTTTTTTTTTTTGGTTTAATTGAATTAATTTACGATAGAAATTTATTTTGGTAGATGCCGGAAACATGATCAAATGAAAAAGCAATCAACTTTGTAAACACGACTTTCTCGATTTTTATGATTTGTGATTAAAGAATTACGTAGAATGAAGGCGGAAAAATTCTTTTTTTATATTGTTGTATTAAAATTGATGTATCGATGAAGGTATAGTGACTAAAGTACATATATACTATATCTATACATTGATAGTGATTATGTTATTCGACAGAAAATAAATGTGTACAAAATTTATAATTTAATTTGGGTTTGATTGAACGATGAAATTGGCAATGGACATAATGGATTTTTAATTTCTCAATTAAACTTCCGCAATAAATTTCAAATATTGTTATCTCACGAAAATAAGCTAGTCTCTCATCAATAAAAGAAACTAATCAAACGACAAATTCCAAATCCATATATACATATACGAATCATGATAATACAATTTTAATTGACAAAGCTTTCTTGAATTTGTTACATTAATGTGTATTATTTATGATGTTGATCCCAAAAGCATTTGCTATTTTTAGCCCTTACTTTATAATATTTCTTCTTCTCTATAACTAGCTTGCAATATGTAATAAATACAACAGCAAAGCTATTCAACAGTATATGCGAATTTAATAATACTCATACAATTGAGACCAAACAAAGCGCATTCATATATATGATTAAATGGTAAATGTAAGTACCATCATTCAACCCTATATAAAATACAAAAAACATATAAAAACAATGAACAGAAAAAAAAAATGTTTCAAATTCTCTTTTAAGCGCACACGTATTTTATTTTTTGTTTTCTTCTATTCGTTTCGTTTTTTTTTTTTGTTATTATTTTTTTTTTCTTTCTTCTTTTCTGTTTATTGTCATTATTTGCAATAATATTTTTTTCCCACGTTACCTATAATCTTCATTTTATTAAAATCTATATAAATAACATGAAGAGACTTAAATATGAGCGTGTTCATTCAAGGGGTAAAAAATTCCTGCTTTATTATTGTTGGTTCTTTTTTTATTTCGGTTCGTTCTTCTTTTCTTCTTTTTTATTTTTTAATAGAGTCAATTTGAATTATTCTTACTGTCGACCATGCAATACATAAAGTATTAATAGAGGGCAATGTGTTTGTTGCATAACGCTGGGTGCAAAATAAGTTAAGCTGATAGTTGAAGCAATTTAAATAAATATTCAGTTCAATTCGTGAATTTATAAAGTAACAGGTTCAATATGCGTACCAATTCTAAAATATTATTGTGAGAACATTTTACGTATGTAATAGAGGCAATGGTAACTGTGGTACCGCGTGCAGGTTGATGTTCATTTTCACTTGTGTACGAATGTTATTTTTTGCATATACCTTTTAAAAAATACACCTGTGGTAAAAATATATTTTAATTTAATTTCAGATAAATATAATTCTAACTATTTTTAGGTATATATAGCTTTAATTTTTTTGAATTTGTATTTGTATGTTGCGCAACCACCCGTCCGCCAGCGCCCATATAGAATGTCTAAGGTCCAATTATTAACGATTTTATACGTCCTTAAATCGAATAATATGGCTTTACAAATAATAAATAGATATCGATTAAGATACATACAGTGCATATACATATATATACATTCGTCAAGTTAATAATATTTTGAAATACCTTTTTTAATCTAATATTTAATGGAATATTTCAATATACTTATAGAAATAATAATAATACTTTTCGTCGAATGTCTAAAAATATTTCATTAAGTAAATATTCTAAGAATAATACCACAAAGAAAATTATGTTATGTTGTTGTTATGTTTTTTTTTCTTTTTGTCTATTAAAAACCATTTGGTATTTCGTGAGTGCTGTGTAACTACAAAAAAAAAACAAAATTTAATAAGTATTTATAATTAATGAAGTCATCAAATTAATAAAGAAAAAGCTTAAGTACTTACTTGTTTTTATTTATATTTACTTACAATAATAACACACATTTTAATTGCTAAGCTGTATATCGATCTCACTTGTTTGGTTATTTATTTAGGTTCTAGTTGGTTAACAGACTAATTATGATTTAAAAAAGAAAATTAGGAAAACAAGACAATTCTTGTTGGTTTATAACAGAATATATAATAATAACTACACTACTGAGCTCTATAAGGTTTCAACTTTTATTTTTGTACGAATTTTTCCAACTTTTTCCATTTCTTTTTGATTTTTTTTTTTAAATACAAACATCAATCAGCTTCAAGTTTCTGGTACACTGTAGCTGCACGTAGGTGTATTTAAATTAAAACAATATAAAACTAAATCAATAGGAAATGATGTTGAATTTTGGCTTAATTATCATCAAATCAACATGACCAGCATACAAAGTTTAAAGGGTATTTTAATTTAAATAATTAAAAGATCGAAATGTCGATGCTGCTGGTTTTAATTGGAATTTACAATTTTCAAATATTTTCTCTATGAACATTGAACAGTTATCAATATTCAATGAGGCAGTTACAGGAAAATGCATTTGATGCTATAAAGCACACTTCGTATACAAATATTAATTAATTCTATAGAATTCTATGTAGCTAAACTTTGTACATATCTTCAATTATTTTTATTTAATAAAAGATCTTTCTCAAGTTTGTATTCATTCACCTGCGACGTAATTAATGTACATATAAACAATAAACAATAAACAATACTTTTGAATAACAAATATTTTGAATTCTGGTATATTTACTAGAATGGAAATCACGACTTACGATTAAACATACAAAATATGCTGAAATCAAAATTTATATTTTTCATAAGTATTTTATATTTATTCCATAAGAAAATTTAATTTAGAGATTAATTTGAATAATTAATTTTTCGGTAATTTATTCAAATTTTGTATTCTTGCAAAAATAAGAAGAGTATGAATATATTACGAACATACGCGCTAATTGCGATGTTAAACCAAGTTGAATTCATTAACGAGACAATCAAAAAATAAATACACGAAATAATAAACTCGTTTAAATGTAAACAAAGCATTAAATAAATTAATTTTATAAATTTATAGATAAACGAACGAGAGCAAGTCAAAAACCGAAATAAATCTAAGGATGTAAGTAAATAATTTTCAAGATCTTTAACTTTATAATGCAATGCACAGTTTTTTTTTTGTGAAATAATGAAATATTGTAAAGGAATGTAGTGTAAGACTTATGAAAATATGGTTTAATTTTTTAAATTTTAATTTTTAGAATAACTCGGTATTTGATAACAACCCTATGTATGCATATAAATTATTCATTTTGGTTCATTTTTGACGATTTTCTTGAAATTTTACTATGTTGTAGAGCTCGGCATATACGCATGGTGATGCGTTACCATGCGTTATAAGATTTATCTTATTTTTACAATATCTCGAAAACTATTTGTCCGATTTCGCTGAAATATGTTGTTGTACTCATCATGGGACACATTTTCATATATTATGACTTTCCTGAAAAAACGCTTGGTTTAAGCGTTACGAGCGTTTGAAGTTAAAAAT
>JAABKK020001945.1:0-29364 GCA_011634745.2 Catotricha subobsoleta
ATTATTTTTCTTTGTTTATGAATTTAATACTCGCAAAAATGAAGTTCTGTACAAATCTAATTGGCAGCTTGTTTTTTCAGTAAATAAAAAAACCCTGATCGTATTTTTATATGTTAAATTTAAAAAAAATAATATGATTTTGACTTGGACATTCAATAAACAAATTAATTGAAATTAATAATTAAAATTTTATTTTGTCTTTTATGCCCGTCTCTTATACAGAAGGTAAAAGACGAATTAGCAGTGTTGGGAAAAATGACAATCTTAACTAGATAATTTCATTTAGATTATAGATAAAACTATCTAGATAGATTTCTCTTTTTTTATCTTTAACTAATATATTATCTAAAAACTAATAAGCTTTTCATGTATAGATAATAGATAAAAATATAAAAATATATATTTAAACGTACGCTCTCCTCTATGTTCTGTGATATTTTATTAAACTTTATGGAAAAAGACTAATTATCTTATGTTTCTTTTTATAAAACGATGCGAGTACTATCAATAAATGTTTCAAATTAGTGAAATATAAAAATAAAAAGTTGGTTGAGCATTTCTTTAGAACACGCATAGAATTATTTTCACGAAGAAATCAATTTTCATAACTGAATACGCGAATATTCGGTTGATTACTTGAAGTTTCGTATTCAGCGTATATATTATACTTTATACATACATATAATATTCGTTTGCTTATATTTTTTTTGCATATATTCGTTTCCATATCAAACCCCGTTTCACGGCAGCTCTATCTCGAGGAAATCGCTTATTAGTATGTATCTGTATTTAAAAATTCCTTAATTTTATATTTGAGCTCATAGCAAGTCGTGTCGATCTTTGAAATTTGTATATTTTTGATTTAAATAAAACGAATACTAATAAAATACTAATCTTCTATTTTTGTTTTGCATGGAATACAAATTTTCAAAAATTATCTAGAAATTATCTACATGATTTTTCGGACATGAATCTGTATCTTATCTAGATAAGATTTTCAAAAAAGACGTTATCTATTATCATATCCAGTGCTGGTCTAAAATATCATTTAATGAGCCAAGTAGCAGATTTCATGTTCAGTAATAAAAATTATCTGCAGTGTAGAGTATCAATCAAAATTATATCGATAGCATAATAATGAGAAATATTTGGGTATTCATCAAAAAGTAATTTTGCCAAAATTTCTTATTTTTCTCATTTTCATAGGGACATAATGTGTATTTTCAATTTTGTTTTGAGATTTATTCCAATATTCAACGCAGTTTATATTTTTATTATACAATTATCTAAATAACGAGTAAAAGTGAGTGATCAAAACGACAAATTAAAATTACGTATAATAAACTTTTAAGTTGTTTCCATTCATCCTTAAAACAAACAAAGTATAATTAATACATCCAAAGGACTCACTTTTTCCTTTAATATTATTTTTTTATGGTTTTTAGAACATTATTTAATATTTATGAACAAAAATTTCTGAAATGTTTTAAATTTTAGTTACTAAAGAGCATTTACCTATCGAAGTATTACTTTCAGTACCTTGGTGCAGGGCCTAATTTAAGGAAATCGTTCTTTTGTACATTTTCACCTTCTGCATATTACTGAATAAAGATAAGAGGTCGTTTGAAATTGATTTTGAAATTTTTTGACTTTCTACGAATTTTATTATCGTTTTTAAATCGTATATTTTAATTACCGATGCCTTAGAATATTAATTAAATTAATTGAGTTAAGGATATATATAATTGTTATTCTGTTTCGAAATGTATTTATGTGTAACGATTGCCATTAAATTATATGAACACAATTAATTCAAATTAACTGATGCTCTTCTGTATTATATAACAATTTAATAATACTGTACTAAAATTATGAAAATAGCTTTTCCAAATGCACATGCAGTTTGTACATTGATGCTTGATTCCTGGCTAATTAAAATGTATACGTTTTTTTCAACATCGAGAGAATTTATAAATATTTTGAACATAGGACTTAACCAGTAACCAGTAATCATTCTCATCCATCATTTGTGTACATTCTACTTTATGGTGGGATTGATTGCTAAAATCAAGGTTATTTACAATCTATACAAAATTACCTGTTCTCATAAATTGTCACAGATAGATGTTTTATAAGTTTGATTTTTCTTTTTTTTTTTATTGGCTTGGCAAATTTTTGGGCCCACTTTTTTTTTCATGAAAATGAAGTCGTGCCAATCCATTGGCAGATTTTTTTTTTTGTTATCTGTCCCCCTCCCTAATCTCGGCAACTAGTGGCCGAATGGAAAACGGACCTTTACAATTTACATGTAGTCCATTTAAATAAATTACCAATTCAATTTTAATAGTCTTTCTAATGTAATGTAATGTTCTATAAAATTAACAAAAATGTACTTAAAATTAGTTTATAAATTAATATTGAATCGGAGAGTGCACAAAATGTTAAGTATTTTTAGTGTTTTTTTTTTTACGGTTGTGAATTTATCCCAGCTATTCCCATTTTAGATTGTTTATTGTAATTAAAAGTAAAGTATAGAATAAAGGTGGAATATTATCAGAACATTTAATTCTTCCTTTAGCAATTCGATGCAATCCATAGTTCTTCCGCGCTAGGGCTCACGGTGGTATATATAATATATTTAAAAAAAATAATGGTGAGCTGACTTATGTTCTATATTAAAATCTATATTAGAATTTAAAATACATTTAAGTTGCAAACAAAACCACCATTCTGAGTGAAAACAATTTAATGCTGGTTTCTTTTGCAACTTAAGTTGTGTTTTAAATTCAAATTTAGTTTTCATTACATCATATTAAAATTATTACCAATTAATCTGAAAAGAATATGCAGTTCACCAAAAAATTGTTCTCTATTCAATGCTGTTTATTAAGTGATAATAAAAAAAAACAAACTCTGACAAATAAATATGTTTAAGAGACTGGATCTCTGGTTTTAATGAACAGATTTTGACCATTGATCATTCACTAGATGCAGAATGTAAGAGCATTAATATATATATAGATATAATTATGTGACGAAACTTCTTCATTTTTTTTCTACTTTTTTGGCGTTACAATTTCAATTACATTGTATTACATACAAATTTTAGCGAGTCATACAATATTTAAAGGGTTCAATATAAATAAAATAATTTAAAAATGAAAAGCGATTTTAAAACAGTTTAGTTATAATGTTCAATGAAGCAGTATGAGTATGATGCTTTGAAATTGTTTTATTTATTGTTCTATGGATCAAAAAGCAAATCTCTCACACTCTTTCTTTTTTTTACTCTAACTAAAATCAGGAATGTAGGAGATTTTGAAGTGAAAGATCAGGAAAAATAAGTAGTTTTGTACTCATAAACTTTTTGAAATTTGGGGTATATTTTTCTCACAAAATTTTAGAGAAAAATGTTGAAATATATGAAATAATTTGAAAATCAGGAGGTGTGAGAGACCTGAAAGAGAATGAAGAATTTGTTTTAAACAAAACTAAATCAACAGCATTTTATGAAATAGTTCTACAAAATTAATTCCTTTTCCTTTTTAAAAATCACTGACTTATTATTGTCTAAATGACAACTTTCTATTGCGCCCGCCTTCTAATACGCAAATTACAAATTATCCATTAAAAAAAAAATCAAAAATTTAAACGAAAAATGATGAATGGGATATTCAGCGAAATAGCATTCAAATAGTGAATCAACAAAAAAAAAAAATCAAAATTATATGTACGCAAGTACAATGCGATTTACTATATCGAAACATTTTGGGTATAAATTTTGTGCTTAAACGAGTAACGCATAAAACCGATATCGTTGCGATTACTCGACGAAGATTTCAAACAAAACGACGACGTAATTGAACGGACGAATTTCTTATATACCCAATCCGATCAACACACTACCAAATACACAAATATTTCTATGTATATAGTTTTTTCTTTTTTTTTATTATTCTTTCATTTATTTCGTTAAGAATTTAGGTAGATAGACGTACTATTATATAATAATATGCATGCATTCGCTCCTCGGTTCAAATATTATTATTATTATTAGGAAGTATGTATATAGAAAAGTATATTATTTATCATTTTTATATGTTAGTTTCAATTCATTTGGTGTCTATGTACTTGCAGCGCAATATATCAAAATATAAAATATATAAAATGTATAACACAACATTATAATTTTTTTTTTTTTTTTTTATATATACAACAAATACTACAAACATTATACACAGAGAAGAGTTAAAAATTTTGTACATGCCTTTTTATTATTATAAAGTTTTAAGCATTGATGTTCGTTACTCTTATTAGTCGGCGCGCAGACTTCATCGGGTTAACATTCAATTAGAGAATAATAATATATATTATAATTATTGTTATTATAAATATTTATATACAAAATTTTGTGATATGAATATTTATATATATAACTTACACACACACACACTCACTCACGCACATACTGCAAGCCACATTCGCATGGATATTTTTTTTTTTTTTAATTAAATTTAAATTAAATCGTTAAAAAGTATTTGCTATTTGTTCAAAAATTTTAATTCATTTCAAAAAAAAAAAGAAAAAAAAAATGTTTGTGTTGTTTTTGTGCAAAAAGGATTATCAATAATTTTATTGTGTGGGTGGGAAGTGTGCGTGTGGGATTATTGCATTCGTACGTGCGGTTAATTACAACAATTTTTTTTGGTTTGAATCCTGTAGAAGCGGCGGAATTTAATGACAATATTTCTTTGATCAGTGCAAGTGCCATTGAAGATCAACCATAAACCTTACAAGGAGTTTTTTTTTATTTTGCTTGCTTTCTTGGTGTTTTCAAGACAGGCGAATTATGCAATTAAGAATATATTAAACATTGACTGGATCTTGTTTGGAAAATATGCGCATATTGCTAAAAATCGAGCAAAAACATTATTCCTTGAGGCACAAAATTACTATAATTTATATATTTCGAATATAGAACGTGTGTCCTCCTGTGATAAAATATATACAAACATGAAAAATATTTTGCCAGATAATGGGATATTTAAGTAACAACAACAAAAACAAAAACAACAACAACAACATATTGAAAAAATTCTAATTTGTGACTTTGAGCGCGTGTTTTTTTTTTCAAATTAATTCACATCCATGCATTTCTTATGCAATTGTAAATGGTATTGCATTTAATACCGCGTGCTGTTAAAATGATAACAACTTTACTATTGCGCCGACGTCAAAGAGTTTTTTTTGTTTTTTTTTTTAGTTTTACTGCGGGTGTGAAATTTGAAACGAAATCTTTGTAATAGAACTTGATGTAACATAAACAACAACGGTAGATATTCAATTGATTTGCTTCATTAAATAATATACGACCAAATAAAAGCATATCAAGAATATTTTCATAAATAATATATGTAGCGGCTAATTTATCGTTAATCAAATATTTAGTGACACTTGATTTCAATTGATCATTAAAATAAATAAAATTAAAAAAAAAAAAAAGATCTATAAAAATACCAACAATCATTTAGTGAATCAAATTGTTTTATGTTTTTTTTTTGCTCTTTTTATTCAACAACAGAAAATAGGAAAAAAAGGAGTGTGTGCCAAATTTTATTCTAATTTTTTAAATAAAAATGATGATAATAAATGCAACAAAAGTGTCAAAAATAAATTTAAGAAAATCTGCATAAAATGCTCAATATTTTTTTTGTTTATGAAAATGAAAATGTTTTGAAAAGTTGAAAAATAAAAAATAAATAAATTGTGAAAATATTTTATGTGCCAAATAAAGTGCTATTTTTCAATTTCTTTTTCTATTTTTTTCTTTTTTTCTTTTATAAAAAATAAAATTAAAATAATTAAATTAAATAAATAAATATTTACGATAATTTTATAAAAAATATATATTTCTTGCGTGCAAATTCGCACAAAGTTTTTTTAAAACCTTTATTTGTTGTGTCATCGCATTGTGCAACAACCTTCATAACGTTTATTTTGTGTGTGTGCTTTTTTTTTTTTAAATTTCAATTTTTGAAATAATTAAAAAGTCATTTTTATTTGCAAATGCCATTTACTTAAAATAAATAATTAAAACGAAAAATAATAAACTTATTAACTTACGACAATTATACATTATACAACACCAACGGGCATCATATAATTACAATATTTGGAGATTAATTTTCATGCTGCTGACAAACCATCAATTATAAAAGGAAAATAAATTAAATGGATGGATTTTAATGAAAAGAAGTAGGTTTGTGTTTTGCATTAAAAATTTCTATTAAAAATAAATAATTTTTTTTCAAAAAACCGCATACTTATAAGCACATATTTAGATAACGGTGATGGTATTGCTTAAAAATGAAATGAAATGTATTCAAATCAATGCCACTTAAATAATAACTATTCCTATTCGATATTAAGACAAATAAGTAAGGTAATTATTGCAAGAGTAAATTGTTCTGTTTAAAAGTAAGAGTAAACGGTTGTATCCTATTCTGTTATCAAAACTCAATTAACATGTGAATTAATGAATTCATGAATTGTTTTCTACTGTTTGCGATTTTAAACATTTGTTTTACACAAAATCAAAGTAAGTGCGTATGAAAGAATTTTGAGATTTTTCTTTTTTTTTTAAAATTTATTATTTCTATAGAAAATTTGTCTTAAAAATCTAGATTTTCGAAATCGCATTGTTGTGTGCAGGACAAATTCTGTGAATAAACTTTTATCTGGTGGCAGGGAAAGAAAATTATTTATTATTCAAAAATAGAATTAAAGATTAAATTTAATAATAATTTTTTGAAAAGATTAAAAACAAAAAAACAAACAAACAAAAACCTTGTCCTAATAAACTATTTACATACCCCAAAATTTAATTCTTACTTTTTCAATTTTAAGCACCAATTTTCCACGAAATTCTTCCTCATGTGTTACAAATTGCTTTTGAAAATGTTAACAATGCTCAAATGTTTTTTTAAAATGAAATTGTGTTTTAGTGCGACAACCTGTTAAAATACAAATCGACAAAAACTAAGTTAAAATATGTATGTTTTCCAATTAAGCATCAATGAATATATACGTAATAGTCGTCAAATTCAATTGCGAATTTATCCTCATAGTTAGGTACAAATCATATCGAAGAGGAACTTGAAAATTCAAAACAAGTTAATATAATTTTAATAATTACGTTCATAAAACTATTTGAATGGATCACAAATAAAAATGAGTCAGAAGCACATTTTACTCATGTTAAAGTATATTCTGTTAAGTATAGACACCGCATTGAGTGTTCAACTATATCAATATAGAACTAACAAACAATATCCTTTTCTCGTTATCATTATCATCATCATCATCGACTCAACATAATCGTCGTTGTTGTTGTTTGTTTTTTTTTTGTTGTGTTTGCCATATGTACATTATTTGTTAGCACATAAATATATATATATATATAAATTTTTTGAACTGTGCGCTAGACATGTCTGGTTGTCTGGGGCTTACTTGCATGCCTGACGCTCACTTATTTTACTATGCATCAGCCAGCAGGTAAAGTCTTCATCTTTATTTTATTATTTTATTATTTTATTATTTTATTATTTATTTATTTATATATTTATATATATTTTTTTTATTCTTTTCGTTTTTCTCATTATTAAGTAGATATTTATAAAATCGCAATACATATTTGTTGTTGTTTGATGTTGTTATGGCTTTATGTTTTATGTTTTATGTTCGGTCCAATATAACCTATTGTAATAGTTTTGAATATGATTGCTTATCTAAACTCGTATCTATATGCCAATTTATCCTTATATATTTATTGAAAACAGAGAGAGTAAGAGAAAGAGTAAGAGAGAGAGAGAGAGAGAAAGGTAAAAAATTAACAATAAATATAACACTTAAATTAATTCCGTCATCTTTTCAGCAACATAAAAAGAAACAAACAAGAGCAACAACAACGAAATGATAATCGTAATAATAATAATAATAATAATAATGGGTAATAATGGACATTATGGTCAATTTACACATTATTATAATATAATAGGTAGTATCAGTTACATATGTATATACCTACTCTTAGTTTCTTATGGTCTGTCTACCTCATCTAGCAAACATAATACATAAATAGTAGTTATTAGTGGCAAGCAGGTAAACATATATATTATATAGAAGCGAAATGATATATAGAAAGGTATACGTATATGTATATATTGGTGTGTTAAATAGAAGGAAATCTACCTACATTTTCTGGTACGGTAACGTACCATTTATTTTGTCTACGAATATATGTATATATTTATATAAACATCAACGACATTGTTAACGTACCCATTATAATTTTTCATGTACAATAAATATATGATAGTTGCATTTATAAATATATACATATTACATACCAATAACAACAGATACACAAAAATATACATCCAACAATTTATAAAAATTCCACTCCGTCAATAAAATATAAAGAATATATATATATATATATATTTGTTTTTTTTTTTTTACATATATGAGCTTATACTACTTGTTGCTTCCGATTTTTCTGGTGTAGATAATAATATAATACCATAACATTAATGTTAAATGTTTTGCGTTATGGTTGAGTTGTGGATACCACGTTGTTGAATTTGTAGGTAAACGATGCCTATATATAACATTTGCGTTAAATGATGTTGATATAATCAGCATAATGAATGCTACTGATATGCAGATTAAAATTATGATTATAATGTCAGTCACAGGCTTATAGTTTTTCATTGCATTTTATTTGTATGGTAATAATTGCAGATTTAAATTAATTAAATGCTGCTTTGATCAAACATTATGACTATTTTGATTTAAGAAAAAAAAAAAAAACTTTTCGCTGACAGTTCGCTATTTATTTAGTAGATAATTCTATGAAGTTTAAACGAAAAGTTGAAATTTTATGATTTGAGAAATATCTAATCCTTATTTTGCTTCAGCTGATTGATATTTTTTCTGATCAATCTTTACATTTTCATTATAATAAAAAGGTTCGCATCTTTGATGATTAACTTTTTCATCTTTTTTGATTGTTTTTCCTGCGTTTACCACTTCCGGCAATATACCTTCAATTAATACCCAATGACCAAATATTTATTTAAAATAATTTCATTCATAGTTTAAAAACAGTGAAAATGTAAAAATGATAGAATTCACATTAAATTTGTAGAAATTCCTCATAGTCCCCATATCGATATTATATCTTTAAAATATTCATTATTTTGGGGCGACAACAATAAATTTAATTTAATTGATTATAAGGAACAAATGATTTAAAAATTATTAACTATCGAACTAGTATTGTGCAAACATATCGGTAATAAAAAATATATTGAATCAATATTATTTTAAACAGTTTTAAATTTAGAAGCAATTTATTATTATTTTTTATATGACATTGTATTGATTTGTTTAAAGGAATCGATTTTTCGAAATATGTCCAAAATAAAAAGATGCTGAAATCAATGAATTTTAAAATTAAGTAAAATTTTATTATTCCATAAATAGGAACAGAGGCTGCTTATCTGTCGAGATGTTAAATCCAGCAAAATTATTTGCCTGCTTCTAAATTAAATTATAACATTTCGGCCATTTGAAAATGATCTCTGAATTAGAATTTTGTTTAAGATTGTTCCGAGTCTATTTTATTTGATTTTTCTATTGTCCATAAATTTGTTTACTGAAAATCTGGTCACCATCAGTTATAAGCAAATATGATTATTTATTTTGCATTTACTTATTTATGTAATGCGACATTTTCTAACATCTTGATTTATGTGTTAAGGCAAAACTGAACAGATAAAGTTTTTAAATAAAGTTTCAGTTAATTCTTCGTCGAAAAATGATTTATTGTAATTTGATGGCGTTTATATTAAGTTCGCTTTTCTTTTCTTATCACTTCATTTTTAATTTTTAATTTTAATCATAAAAGATTTCTCGATATTTTTAAACTCTATAAGTAAAACCACGATCAAATCAAGTAGTACTAATTTCCTATTTTAATTTCTTCTTTAAACTCGAATCAAATTGAAATATGTTAAGTAAATAAATAAAAAGAAAACGTTTATTATTTCTGATGATGTCACTTTTACGTTAACGCGAGTCTACACTTATTTTATATTTTGCAGAAGAATTTAACACCGCATCAAGTAGTTACATGGAAAATGATTTAAAAACAGAGAATATAACAATGATTCAATTTCTTATAATTTTTATAAAATTGAATATCGTGTGTTATGTCATTGAGGTTGAATAAATCGACATAGAGGTCGATTAATGGAAATTCGTAATTTTACTGATTAACGATTTCTGCGAAAAAGTCTTAACAATATTTTACAATTCATTTATCTTAACAAATAATGTATGATTTATTAATCGAATTCAGAGTAGTTTTCCCCTTTCTATAACTACCAAATATATATAAAAGCTATAAAATTAATTTTCACGAAAATCTGAAATCCATTCGCAATAAATTTTCATTCAATACATAAAAGTGAACAAAAAGAAATTAAAAAAAAAAAAAAAAAATCTTTTTTGTCATAAAATTTATTTCTTAATTGCAATGATGATGATTAAAACCCATTCACCATAAATAAATTAAAATATAAAAATTAAAAAACTTCAAACATAAGAAAAAAATGCTCACATGGTTCCAAAAACTCTGTGTGCGCGCCTATCATATATTTATAAACAATTTCGCAACAATAAATTTTGCGGCGGTGCAATAATGTCAAACAAAACGGATGAGTGTTGTGTTTGTTCGTACGTTTCACGTCAATTCTTTTATGTAATACAATAAATAAAATTGCTGTCTGTTTGGTTTGGTTGTGTGTTTATTTTTTTATTTCGATTTGATATGCAATATATATATATATTATACGCGTGTATCCGTATAGGATTTACCTGAATTGAATAAAGTTTCATTGCATTTAAAGAGAACTCTGCTAAACGTTTGGTGTATAGCAGAAGTAAAGTCAACAGCATGCCGGACACAATAATGTCATGTTTTCGGCAAGTTATATTATAATATGTTATTTCACATAGTAGGTATAAGAAATGCTTAAATATATCTTGGGTATGTTGGGCTCCATTTATAATGTTCTTCAATAATACAATCGCATTCATATAGAAGTAGATGCGCAAACGCACTAAACTAATACGTTATTCTATATATATATGTTGTTCAGATTAATAAATACTAAATACACTTAACATTATTATATTATGTATTGTATATATAAATATATACATATATTTGTTATGTTGGTTTTGTATATCTTTTACCTCCTTCAACTACTTATTTATTCTTTAATTTTTTTTTCTTTTTTTTTTTTATTTTATTTATTTATTTGTCCTATTGTTGCCTGAAGTTTTTGTTTGAGTTTATTTTTATTTTGGCGGCGGCCAAATTATATCCACTGCCATTACAACTAATATAAATACCAAATAATTAATTTTCAGAAGAAAAAACCAAAAAAAAACATTCTTTTTACGTTTTGTTCAAAAAGGATTGAAACGTTTATTTTGTTAATGATCAAAATAACAATGAATATATTGTTACTATACACACTGGTCTTGTCTTCCAAATGCAATATTGTGATATCTGTATTCTCTGGTTGTCGGTTAAGTGTATTAGAAATCGAATTTGCTGCATTCACTGTCACATTTTATAGTGCCCATCATCATCATCAACATCAACAATATCGTCATGATAATGATAATCATTATTATCCATTGTTTCTTTATTCATTCGTTCTTGTATTTGGTTTTTTTTATTGTTTTATATCGAATTTTATTATCATTCATTGCTTACGAACTGCGAAAATAAAACAATAAAATAATATTGATATATTTATTTGTTTGTTTTTTTTTTTTTTTTTTTTAATTTTTGATTATTGTATCGACGTTTATTGCAATCGTGTGCACATTAAAATTGTCATATTATTTAAATAAAATATTTTATAAAATTTATATTGAATAAAACATTGTTAACACCCAGACCGCGAAATGAATTTTTAAATGAAGTATTTTTTTTTTTTTTTGTTTTCTTGTTACTTAATAAAAAGTTTCGTAAACTAGATTTTACCATACGCGAATCACATATAAGTAGTAGAGGTAATAAACATTTTGGATAAACGACGAATTTACAGAAAATATATTTTGTAAAATTAAATTTAAAAGCCATCAGCAGAATGGAATATTTTTTCGGTGGGCTTTGAATGTGTTAAAAAGTATGAATCGCGTGATCTATCAGTCGAGTATAAAGCAAATTAAAACTCAATTTCATTTAAAGAATTTTCCTTCCATTTGATTTTTCCTTCCCATCATCAATTTTTAACTTTTATACTTCAACTAATATTTTTGTGGCTGTAGTTGCGGATAAAATTGTATATAATTCAAATATTTATTTGATAATAATGATTTTAAATATCAGAAAATGTAATATAATTAAAATAGATGAATATTTTGATTGCAATAAATAATTTTCAAAAAAAAAAAAAACTTTTTTTTTTTTTTTTGAAAACAACAAAACATGGGATCGTCTATTTAATTATTATTATTGATGGGTATTTATATAAATAGTTTTTAACGTATTTTCATGCATGTTTAAAATATATATTGCGTATGGTGAAATTAACTATAATATTACATCGAATTCGAAAGTAAGCCGTTAGCCGTTTTTTTTTTTTTTTTTATTATTATATTAATTAAGAAAATAATTCTAGAAATTATCCAAATTTAATTAAGCGTAAATTGTTTTAAATGTCAGAGTGTACGCTTCAAAAATTGCAACATTAGCAAAAATTTTTATATGCAATAAAAATGGCAAGACAAATTATATCAATATATAATCACTTTCGCGATATATTTCTCTTTTCCATAAAAAAACGAAAAAAAAAAAGAAAACAAAACAACAACAATAACAAAAAAAAAAAAAACAGAAAACAGAAAACTAAATTAAACTAAATTGTAAATTAAATGCATGGTAAATATTTGCTATTGAAGATATAAATATACTGACCGCATATCGTATAAGCTAACAAAAATTACATTAATTAACACATTTTTTATTCATAATTATTTACTTATTTTTATTTTGTAGTTTTTGCACTTTGGCAAATTAATAAACTAGAAGTAAGGTATTTATTGTACATTATTAAGCAATAAACATACACCTATATCCATAAATATATGTGACATGGAAAAACTTTACCTAAGAAATCAGTCGGTTAGAATTTAAATTTGCTAAAAAAAAAAAAAAAATTGTTGTTGTTTTCGAGTTTCTTTAGATTTTTACTACAAATTATCGTACATTTATGAAATAATTATCATGAATATATAAAATAATGAAAAACAAAATGGGATAATTTTTGTGTTTGTTTTCTATTATTTTTTTTTTCTGTTTTAACTTAATACATTCGCACGCCATCGCAATGAGATATTTTCTAATTTAACTATAATTATCTATATAACTAACGATGGATACCCGATTTTTCATTTAAATAAATTTTAAACAATATATTTCGCAATAACATCACAATATTCTCATATTTATGTAATAATTATTAATTAATAACATATTGCTAAGTATTTTAACATTACAATGCAATGACAGTAAAAGATGAACCTTTTTTTATTAGCATTAAATATTATATTAACCTCGCATAATAACAATGAAGTAGAAACAAGACGTGAGTGAGATATTTTTTTAAAACTAGTTGAATTACTTAAAAAAAAAAAAAAGTGAAAAATGTTTTGTGAATTTTTGTAAAAATAGCTGCAGACACACGTAAATTTATTTTCAAATTTGATTTATTGAATAATTTTTAACATTAATTAATTGAAAATAAAATAAAATAAATATAAAAATAAAACACCTTGTTCTGACGTAAACTTTTATTTTTAAAATAATGAACGCGTATTATAAAACTTATTGAAAAATTTGATGGCTTCCTTTCGGAAGGATGAAATCCGTGTATTCTAATGGTGGTTAGTCTGGAGGTATGGTCAACCATAGTCAAACCAATAATACCATTTAAATATCAAAGAGTTGTAGATTTAGTGGAATAATTAATTAATTTGACATATCAGAATATGATGAAAGGATTGGTATTTTATAAAATAAGTTTGTTTTTAATTGATTGAATTTCAGATATGTTTGAACTATTAAATTTTTCAATAAGTTTTCTAATACGCGTTCAATACTTTAAAAATTAAAGTTTCCATCCGAATAAGAAATAAGGTGTTTTTTATATATGTATTTTACTTTCTTATAAGATAACTGATGTCTTTTTGGACTAAATTTAATTATTATATATTATTAATTAATTGAATGAAAGAATTATTTTAAAGGGGTTTGCAACTTTCGTTATTTGACATATAAACTATTTTGCATACAAGTTTTTCCTTCTTTTTTTTTTAATGCTAATGCCATCAACTTTTGTTTCATATTTTGGACTGTTTTACTATTAGTAAGTAAATATATCCACAAAGATTTAAAAATGATAAAAGTAAAATAAAATAAAATTACGCAAAATTTGACTACTTGTGAGTGATTTATGTAGGCACATAATGACATAATTATGCATCGTGTGTATAATAAAGTCTAAAGTGATTTATTAATGTAATTGAAATATTAAAATAGTTTCTAGTTTTAAGATTGCAATAAACTGAAAACTCCCTAACCCAATGTACAATTAATGAATTAAAATGGTTGTGTGCTGAACCAATTGGATTATATTGGTTTTATGAGACAGATTATATTGTAATATCAAAACAGACATAGATACAAAATTATAATTGTCAAAAATCATTTGTTCGGTGTGACCTTCAGAAAATGTTCTTAATAATAATTTTAAAAAATAAATAAATATTTGTATTCATTAAAGAACTTTTTCTTTCAAAATACGCCAGTGATAAGAAATTTTAAATAATTCAACATCAGTTTTCGATTATGTTTGACGAAAATTGAAAAATCACTTACGGGGCGATTACTTCCCGGACTCTAATCGAGTTGTGATTCAAGCACCAAGCACTCCAAAAAAATTATACTTACACGTACAATCTTATGTTTGTGTTTTAGGAGTCCTTCTATGAAACACATATTTACTTCATTAACTCGACAAAGTTTTTGTTTTTAATAATTAAATGAATTAAAACAATATTGCTTTTTGTGCATCCTGAGATTCCTCAGGAAAATCATTTTCGGGTTAATGAAGTGTTTGTTTTGTAAAATGAATATCTGTGAAAATCTATTTGAATTTGATCAGTGTTTCTTTTAGAGTTTTTGAAAATTTGATATAGTCGACGTCCATTTTTCCATATATTCCATACACGTTTCAAATAGCCTAAAAGAAAAAAAAAACGAGACCGAAAATCCGAGACAATTTTTTTTTTCTTATACATTTGGTGGGAGAGCGTCTCTACTATATATGGAGATAATTAAATACATCCCAAAAATACTACACCATTAACCGAAAATACTGACCAAAAATTTGGTTGCGTTTTTTATTAAAAATAAAATAATTTTTATACCATTTTTGGCAAAACAACAGAAATAAAAAACTTAAGCATTTAATATATGTTTAATATTTGCATATTATTTTATTTAATTATTTGTTTGCTTTTCTTTTATTTGATAACATGATAAAAGAGCCCACATAATAAAAACACGTAATCAAAAATAAATGAAATAAACGTGAAAACAGAATTTATTTGGTATTGTCATACAACATAAGTTCAATTGTTGATATGCCCGGAAACACTTAAATAAAAAGGAAATGTTTAACTTTAACATGGCAAATATTTAAAGACTATTTTTCATTTGATTGATCTTAACACATACGTCATAATATTCCTCAATATTCCCAAGCAAAGTACAATAGTTATGGTTGTCGTGACTTCTCTCCAAATACCATTTGCTTATATTTATTAATACTTGTTGCTTTTTTAAAAACGGTTCATCCAGGCAACGAATCATGTTACAGCGGCGCTATCTTTAAAATTTGCTATAGGTTGCTTATTTCAAAATTTACGCAGAATATTTGTTTTTATTTTTTGATAAAAAAAAAAAATAGCAATTGTATTAGAATATATTTTTTGTTTAAAAATCTTGAAGTAATTAACAACACACGTAGGTACTTTATTTGCTTCTGGTAGCAAAAACGTTCTGTCTCTGTATATATTTCGAGATATATATTTAATAATCTGTTCATTGTTATTATTGTAGAAAGAATAACAAACTATTTCTACAATTGTTATGCTCCTCTTATAGATATAAAATATCATGCATAATAAATGAATTTTATCGCTTTTAAGTGTAATTAGAATTCGTAGAAAAAGTAACTCTTTTTACGTTAAACTTTGGCTATGCTACAAGTATTGGTAATAAGGAAAAATTCTGTTGTGTGTGAGAGAAAATCATGCTGAGCAAAATTTCAAATTAGTGAACAACGTATTGAGATTTTTGAAATTTTAGAAAAGAGAAGCGATAAAAATTGCAAAAAGGATTCTATAAATGCAAATTTCAGCGCCACCAATTTGCAGTGCCAATGCCCAATGGCACTTGCCCAATTTGCCCAATTTGCGATAGGGCTCCGACCATGATTGCGTAGTGGTAAAACAACGAAATGTGCATACGCTATTTCAAAAATTGTTATGTTTATTGGTTTACTTAACGTCAACAATTTCAATGTTATGAACATAAATTGCATGTATATAAAATTTCAAATATCTGAAGAAAGTGTACTCAAGTATTTTCTGAGGAATACCAAAAACTGGTACTGGAACATACCTTTAGACATATCCCAGTACATGTACTGACCAATCGCGACATAAATAATCTTAAATGAAAAAGAAAGTCTACAGATGATGATGATGACCTTTCATATCATCTTCATTTTAGATTAATTAAAAAAAAAAGTGTCATTTGGCCGACCACCTGTTTCATAATAATAGTTATTATCTCTAACATTCCTAATAATAGTTATCATCTCTATAATACTTATTGAACGCGTAGAAGAAATTAAGTATTAAATAATTTTCATTCAGTTTTCCAAATTTAACAAATATTAATATTCATTTACCTCTTATCAATTTTGTGTGCGAGTAGTTAAAAGATTATTATAATTGCATATTATCGCATTCGAAAAAAAACAAAAAAAAAATAGAAAATAAAGAAATAAATAAATAAAACAGAATCAGAGGTAAAATTGTTACAATAACACACTGTGGCACACAATAACTTTGAGTTTTTATCATTATAATAAAAATTTGTATAAAATCGTATGTTTGGCAAAAGTAAATATTTTACTAAAAACTAACAATATAAAAATAATCAACAACAACAAACACTAAATAAGCACATAAATTAAATGAATATAAAAAGAAGCTAAAAAAGAAGAAAAAAAAACAATTATTAAACAAAAAGAAGAAATGATCGTGTTTCGAGTTTACGCGCGCGCCTGCTTTTTATTATTATTTTATTTTTTGGATGTAAATATTGTGTTGTTGGTATTCTTAAATAGCTATTATGAAGATCGTGTGCACGCACAATAAAAGTATTTGTTGTACAACATACCGTCACATATCTACAACATTACATGGTCGATTAAATTTGTTGTTTTTTTTTTTTTTTTTTTTTATTTCTTTTGCTGCTATATCGTACCGGATAAATAAGATATTGAAATACTATTTTATTATAATTCTCTATTTCTTATACCTACTTTTTATTGTTAAATGTGAAAATGCCAGAAAATAGTCGTCAATTTGCTTTAATTTGTAATTTGTATGTATGTTTTGTGTTTAGATTTAGGCTGAAAATATAGCGTAATAATATTATTATCGATTTGGTGTTTCAACTATGACAAATTTTTTATTCGAAGAGAATTTTAACTCAATTTAAGTTTTTTACATTGAAAATCTTTTGAGATTGATTTTAATCTAGTATATTCCTTTTTTAGAGGACTCTTATTTAAAATTGTAAGAATCAAACCCGATTTCAATACGATTATTTATTTTCACAGAAAATATTAAAACATAAACTTGATGATTTTTCCTAAAAACAGTACTCAACTCATCTCAAGTATCTGAGCATTATATGGTCATTTATCAGACTACGGCATAACCCACATTGAATAAAAATTACCCAATGTGGTTGAAGTGAATCGATAATATAAAACTAAAAAACAAAAATAAATTGGCTGACAATTGGCTATTAAATGACCGTAAATACACCGTGATATTTAATGTTGAGCTTAAGGCAGAATTATCTTTAATTTCCGTCATATATCCGGAGTCTGTACCATATTTTGTGTGTTTCAGAAAAATTGTGATAAAAAATAAAAAAAAAAATCTATAAACCTCGATGGAAACTTCTCTGTATGTACGTAATAAATACACATATTATTAGATTTGAATAATAAAATTTCAAAATTATTTTTTATGCTTTTTATTCGATTATCAAATTTAATGCAAATTAATAACAATTAATTTTATTCGAATCTGAATGCTTTTATTGATTCGAACTGATTATCTCAATTTGCGGAAAAATCTATTTCGAAATATTTTTAATTCAATTGACAATAGAATTAATTTCTATTAAGTACATAAAGTCTAGAGAGATAAAATTATTTAATGACTCAGTTTATTTATATTATACGATAAAACACATACTTAATAAATAGCAAGACCTACTTAATATTCGGTTAGTAATGCAATCCGTTTATTTATATTTTTTCTTGCATTGTAAAATAAATTTTGTTTACTTTGTATTTAAGATTTAGACATTTAATGACGCGGTAAAAAAAATAAAAAATAAAAATGAATAAAAGAATAAACGCATTTTTACGGTTCTAATCTATAATTCAAATAAACTGAATTGCTGAAATGTTCTTTGAATATTTGAGTTAAATTGAAAATGTTGATTATCTTGTTGACAAAGAGATACATTTTTTTTGTGTAGAATTTGTCGAGTTGATTAAAAAAAAAAAAACTTTTGTCGATCCGCATTTCAAATGACAGAAGCCCTATTTCAATATTTAAACAATTTCCCTTTGTAATAATTTTTTTTTGACGATACTAATAACTAAGAATGCGATTTTTATTACATATATTCAAAACTATAGTTTGTTCAATCTAAAGGATACTAAAAAAAAATCTCAATTTATGTCCATTAAAATTTAAACTTTTAAGTATATAACACTTTTCTAAAATGTTCCTATTGATCCTTTTTGTCATCTCAATCAATGCCATTTCAGATAGCTCTGTTCAATTTAAAAATGTCTTAAAAATTTCTTATTAAAATCTTAGATAGTTTCATCGAGTTCCAAAACGGTGGCCAAAAGTTTTCTTATCACTTATTAATAGAAACTCTTTTTTTTTATTCATTATGTATGTGTAATATGTATATTTTATAAACGACAAGGAGTCAAACGTATTTAACATAATTTAAATAAACTCTGTAAATCTTAAATGACCATCAAACGTTTCAATTAAATAGTAAATGCAAACGTGTAATACCCAAATGGTGATTAAAATTCCTAAGAGAGGCCTTTAAAAAATGATAGCCTAGTATGCGTAAAAAAAATTCACGGTCTCCACGACGTTTGCATTACTTTCACGTTTGGAGGATATCTGGAGAACAATAAAAGCTATATAGTAATGGCATATGGTATAACGCTTAAGCTCAAAATTGAAAATTTACGCAAAAATGTATCTTTTGCAAATTTTTACACCCTCTACAATATCTAATAAGAAAATTAAAAAAAAAAATTAAACACCTGAAAGTTTTATCAATTTCTGTTTTCATCCTAAATAGAATCGTTCATTAAACTATTGCTCAACCAACTAAGCTCAAAGTAAATAACTAAAATATGTCTGCTAAAGTCGAGAAAATTAAAAAAAAAAAATTAAAAATTTAAAAAAACTTTAAAATTAATTATAATTAAAAAGTAAATCTGCAAAAGTGTATTCAGTGTATTATTAATGATCTCAATAATTAACAATTTAATGAAAAACCGTTTTCTTTTTTTCTTTTTTTTCTTTTGATTGTGCCTGAATTCAAGTAATATCTCTGTATAAAAATTCATCTCAACACAAACATATTTATTGAAATTAAACTGTTGAAAGATGACACAACAAATATAAGTAAATAAAAATCTCATTAAAAAATTCTATCATATTTTTCAATAATTTTAATTTTAATAATATATTATTGAAAAGATGAAAAAATAAATGACTTTACAACGTAAATTAAGTACTTTATTGTGACGACAAAAAAAAAATAAAAAAATAATATATAAATAAATAATAAAATAGTTTTAAACATTCTTCTTAAATAAGTAATTGCTTTTAGCAGAGTTGAGTTGATATTATAAAAATAATAATATATTTCGCATAATGATTTTTTTTTTTTTGGTGATTCTTCGTTAAAGTATTAAACATGCGCACAAGAACAAAAAAAAAAAAAAAAAGAAAAAATTAAATAAATAAAATCAAATTTTTTTTTTTTTTCTTATAAATTAACCAACTATCGCTTATAATATCAACTCTAATACTTTTATAAATTTTAATCTCTTTCGCAACAATCAAAAAATTTATTACTTAAACATATTATGGAGATGAAAGCTGAATGAAAAAAAAAAAAAGAAGCGAAAAACAAAAAATCATTTAAATTTAAAAGGTTTACATTATTTCTTTACTCGGCTGTTTTCTATATACACGCATCCACCACATACAATATTACAATATACGCGCAAAGCTAGGTGCCTTTTTGGATAACCAAAAAAAATAATATAATCCCAGCAATGATGAAAAAAACACGCTTCATCAACTCTCGAATTATTATTATTATTATTATTATTAGTATTAATATTTTTGTACAAAGTTTTTTTTTTTTCATTTTTTTTTTATCGTAAAATAATATTTTAAATTATTATTATAATATTATATGCGCAATGATATACACGATCTCCTCTTTCTATTCTATTGGCCAAAGCTTCAAGTTACAAGTAAAATATCACTTCTTTTTTTTTTTATCATTTTTAAATAATAATTTTAATTATGACCAAAAAAAAAAAATGAAACGCTGGTACTAACAAAAAAAAAACAAAAAAAAAAATTGTAACCACATGAAGTAACATAAAATACAACAACGCTAGGCTTTCAGCTCAAAGTCAGTACCACCTATTTTTGAACAATAATTTTTATGTAAAATAGACATACGGCGAACAAAACAACACAGATTTGTAAGAAGAATAAAAAAAAAAAAAAAATAAAGAAACAACAACAAAAATTATTTAACAACACAAAAAAAAAAACAAAAAAAAATTGAGAAAAAAAAAACACAAATTCCAATTTTATAATTCAAATTATATTATTTTTCATTTTCATATTACTTAAATAATAATGAAATAGGTGTACCCATGAGCCATGATGTTTTTGGATACACCATTCACCTATAAATTGTACCGCACTATCTAAATCTATCTTAAACTTTAAAGTATATTAAAGACGAATATGTATTAAACCGCATATATGCGATGTATGTACATAGCAAGCAAACTATGTATAGAGCACATTGGTCGGTTTATTCTTAAGTACTTTACATACATATTATATTTATATATCCATCCATCTATCTATCTATCTATCTATCTATCTATAAATATGTAGGATAGAAATAAAGATATGTGTTGTTGCGACTGCTATACACATCTATATACACAACATATATTATACAGTCGATACCTAAATAATAACTCAACTCAACTCAATAATAATAATAATAATAATAATAATAAAAAATAATAATAATAATAATAAAACATGATGGAATTAGATATTTTAAAAAGATTTCTTTTGTCATGTGTGTGTCATGTGTATGGAAAAGATTGGAAGGTATAATCGAAAATATTCAACGTATATTTAAAAGCACATAAAAAATAAGGAACCAAAAAAAAAAAAAAACAAAAAATATGACTAAAAACAAAATAATAAAGAAAAAAAAATTATGTAAGTAAGTAACTTAACGCGCTCGCTCTCCTCTCTTTTTTTCTTCTTCTCTTTTTTTTTTTACTTGTACAGTGATATCGTGTCTATTTGGAACACTACGATTCAAAAAAAAAATCCTTTAGAAAATGCACAAAATATGGGAGAAACATCAAAATTCCACGATAGTTTAATTAAATGTGAATCATCAAATCTTGTCTGAATGAATGAACTGGACCATTTTGATTTATTTATAATAGTCGGCGTCGTAGTCATCGATCATAAATATATACCAAGAGTGAATTCGACCCACAGAAAAACACTATATTTTTTCCAAATAGAGAGAATTTTCTGTTCGATCGGAGAAAAATCAGTCTATAACCGCGCGGCGTTTCATAGTGTGATTATCATATTTCTACTATAGACAGCGAACGGTACTAAACCCTATGGATCGAATGCCCTCTGATTCTATCTCATTATGAAATACTCCAATTGAACAGAACACTCTCTTATTTGGAAAAATAATATAGTGATTTCCTATGGATCGAACGCACTCGTAATTTACTGAAACATTTAAGAAAATATTTCCCTCTCTATTTGGAATGGTCGAATGTGACGGGTATTACTGTAACCGAAGGCTTTACTGTAATTATAAATTGAATATTAATATATTCGAAAATGTAGCAATTTTTTCATATTTTTATTAAAATATTTGATTTCTATAAAATATATTTATATTTTATAAAGTGCTAAAACCTGTTTTGTTTTATTTTTTTTCTCGCTCCTCGATCAAAAATATAAGTAATTTTTTTTTTTTTAATTTTAATATTTTTATTTGATAAAAAAAACAACACAAAGCAAAAAAAAATAAAATAAATAAATAAATAAAACCGAAAAAATGTATAAATGAGTGTATTCCTGTGTGTTGTGTTTGGTTGTCCGTTATTGATGTGTTCTATTTTATTTGAAATGTAATTTGTTGTTGTTGTTGTTGTTGTTGTTGCTTATTATTATTATTGTGCCCTCAAGAAAAAAATTATTATACATAATATAATATTATATAGTATTTCTTGCGGGCTTATAAGTTTATGATTTGTCTTATTAATAAATAATAATAAATCAAAAGAAAACGTATAGAGAACACTTTAAATTTAGTTGTTGCTTTTTTTTTTTCATCATTTCGTTCCATTTCGTTTCAATTTTTTTTTTCTCTCCTCATTTTAAACATCTTTGAAATATTATATGATTTTTATTTTTGACATTTTTCATTGGAATTTTTTTTCGGTGTTTTTATTTAATTTATTTAATTTTAATATTATTATCGTTTTTTTTTTGGTTTTGGTTTTGATTTTGGTTTTTATGTTAGATCTGTTGCTGTGTGTGATTAGTTGTGATGTGCTTGAAGGGCACCGGTGGCATTCCATTTACAAACTAAAAATGTAAATTAAAACTATTAATAAATTATTGTTTTAAAATGTAATTCAAAGTAGAATCAAATTTAAAATTAATAACAAAAAAACCAAAAAAACCGAAACAAAAAAAAAAATTAACGACAAAAAAAGTTTTGAGTATACATACACATCACAAAGTAGTTTTGAAATGAAATAATATTATTAATTATTTGATTCGATATATTTGGGCGATTATTCATATCGAGAAATATTATGTGTTTCGGTATTTAGATTAATCAAATACATTTATTATTCATTAATTTATAATTTAAGCATAATTTTTCTTTTAATCTTTTTTTTTTTTGTGAATTTTTTTTTGGTTTTGTTTAAAGAATGAAAACAATATTTTTTAAATCTGTTTATAATACTTTTAAGGTAATCATTTTGATGACTTTTGATTGATTTCATGCAATAATATTTGATCATATATATTAATTTTATGGCCAATATAATTTTTAATTGGAAAATTTTTGCTGGTTAATAAATTTGCGAGCAAAAAAAAAATATCAAATATTAATTTTTTGAAATCAAGAAAAAAAATAGAACTTGTTTCGCATTCCTACATACGTACGTACTTTTATTTTGGTATTTGTTTTAAAAGCGACGTTCTTCTAGTTTTGAGGACAAATCATTTGTAATATCAAATATGTTGCATATCAAAATGAAATGAAAATAAGTTATTCGATACTAGAATTACTTCCTATTTCAAATTAATTAAATATTATTGATTGAATTGTTTTTGAATTGAATGTTATAAATTTTGACAGTGCTGTTTAATGCAAACTTAATGTCAGTTATTCGTTAATTCATATAGAATTTTATTACTCGAAATGAATATAAATGTAACAAGGTTGGCATTGATCTATTCACTTTGATAAAATCCTCTAATATTATCGTGAGTTCGTGATTAATATTAAGTGTTTTTTTTTGTTTGTTTTGTGGTTTTAACAATAATATATTTTCGTTGTAACGAAATGTATTATTTAAAATGCATATGACAACTGCTGAGATTCAATGTTCATTTCTCTAGCGAAACATTCAATGCATTTTCTTCTTTGATTTGTAGTATTTTTTTTTTTTATGGTCAATTAAAATTATTTGCGTAATAACTAAAATGACTAAAATTCAAAATAAATGACTAATTAATTTTTTCAACAACTTTATTTAATTTTTTTTTGATTTTGGTACCTTCAAAATAACTAAAAATTAATTTAAAGAAAAAAAAACATAGTATTTTTTTTTTAAATTTCAATTTCACACAAATGATTCATGATGTATGGTTTTTTTTTGCCTGATCATTCGATTACAAATGGTTAGAATAATAAAAAGGATGAATAAATCACAATTATCTATATAAGCAAATTCAAAGGAACACAAATTAATATTATTCGATTCAATTAACATCTAATTTCGATAGCAGTCAGATTTGACTACATTATTGGAAAAAATGATAATCATATTTTTATTTATTCTTGCTTATATTTGGTCCAAGATTTATCTCTAACCTATAGGGCATGAAAACCATTAATTTTAAAAATGTCGGGTCTCATTTCTGTGCAGCTTTAGTTAAGAATCAATATTGTCTAATGGACAGTGTTGGAACATTATTTCCGTATCCAAGAAATCATGCATATATAATATATATATTATATATATATATATATATAAAAACATAAAGTATTTAGTTTGACTTATAAGCTATAAGGAAACGAAAATAATAATCCTTAATTTTCGGTTCTTTAGTCAATCAAAATAATTTATATAGGTACTTATATGGTTCCTTGAATTCGAAATACATTTATTCGAACCCTCCTGCATCATACAATGTCTATATATATTATATAGTGATAGAGGCGCGCAGAAGCTGTACAAAAATAAGAAAAAAAACCAAATTTCTAAAAAAAAAAATAATATATTTTTCAATTCCTATCTATAATTTCTGATTCTGTTAATTACTGACGCATATTATGAACTTCGTATTTAATATTTTCAAAGTGATAAAAAAAAGAACATAAAAGAGACGAGAAACAATCCAAACAAAGAGATCTTAAAGATTAAAATTAGAAACATTCCGAAATTATTAGATAAATTAAATACGGTTAAAAATATAAGTTCACTTGTGTCATAACATAAATAAATAAATCACTCATTTTTACCGGGCCACTATTTATTGTTGGAGGTGATGCTTCCATTTGTTCATAATCCATCATCAAAAAATCGATAGCTCCATAGAAAAATAAAATAGTTCAAAAAACGAAATTCTCAACCAATTAATTGGCATGATTTTTGTGTATTCAATTTAAAATAAAATCTATTAATGTGGATGCTCTTTATCATCAAATGGTACCACGTCTTGATCAAATTGCTTATAAAAATTTAAAAATAAATTAAATTATCGACCAAATACTTAACTGAATATCATATACACAACTAACAAAATAGCACAGGTTCAATACAGAATGCCATATAGTTATCTAGTAGCCTCAAGAAAAAAACAACAAAAATAAAATAAAATAAATAAAGATATTCATTTTATGCATATGACATTGACATTGCGGTAGGTATAACTTGAGAATCTGCTCGACACAAGTTAAATTAAATTGAATGTCTGTGTATAGAAAATAGTGCTTTAATTTTATATTCATTATCATCATTATCGCACAATATCACCCACCTAACCCATGTGCACCATAACGTTTACACTAAATAAAAACTAAACAGAATCGAAAACAATGTACATATATATATATAAAACGATGACGATTATGTATTGTGTATACGCTATGCGCTCCACTGTATATTATATGTAAAGGTATGATTTTGGTTTTGATACAATGACGACAATACCATACAACAACAATTCAATGCTCAATTAACCTGTATATTCATTTAAATGAATTCAAAACTGATTTGAATCTTTCATGAAATTTTCTTTAGCTACTGTATTTTATTGTAATTTTCTTTATACATATCTGTATGGGATATGAATCATTACAACAATTTTATACTCATATACACTTTTTTTCCTTGACCGAGGATCATCATTATTATCGGCATATATATATATTGTTACAACTATAAGCTCAACTCCTATAAATAATGAGGTCGTCAATTACAAAAAAAAAAAAAAAAATAAAAATAAAAAGTATACAAAATAATAATGAAAATAAAAGAAATCTAAATCAGATTTGCGTGCACAACCATCAGTATTTGGCGGTTTATTCACATTTTAAGTAGCTTTGAATATTTTAAAAGCATTAATGTTAATTTTATGATATCAATGTTGAGCTATCCTGTATTTGTCCCCTTCATTCTTAGACACAGTAAATAGCATACGTAGTACGAAACCTCTTTAAAAGCTATGTGGCAAATTCATTAAGACCTCTCACTCTATCTCTCATTTACTAATGATTTTCAGGGAGTTAAATATCAATTTCATATTTGGTCAGCGCCGTAGCCAGACTCAGTTTGTGGAGTTGTCTCATATGTCAGTTGAAGTTATTTCCATACAAAACATTTCAGATAAGATTTCGGCGAAAAAATATAATTCGCAAACAATCTTAAAAGAATTTCTTAAAATCAATGTCATTGGCAAAGAATTTTGAAAGATTTCTAAAGAATTTTCATAGATTCTTTTCCATCAGGTTGTACGAAATTTCGGAAAGGCTGGCTGAAGCACTTTTGCACGCGCCTTGCTACGGCCGTGATTTGCTCGGTTCTCTTTCTTGTTTTTTTGTTTACATGCACACGAAATAGAAATACTTGTACCTACATTCGACGGGAGCATCTCTGCTTGTACTATGCGGTAATAGATTGTGGACAAGTGATTAGTTCTAGTTTCTAGTTTTAGGCGATGCAAACCAGAGATACCAAACACATGTATTTTTGTATACTGTTTTTTTTTTTTATTTATTTATTTTTGGATCTCTAATAACAGAGCCCATCGAATAAGTTCCGACAGGATCTATATTCGATTTAAAAATAATTTTCTATATTATTTTATTTAAAAATAAAAAAAAATCAACAATTACACAATAGAATTGCAATTCGATTAAAACAATAAAACTTTTTCTAAATGAAAACATTAAATTCTAAATTGATAAAATATATCATCTTAAAAATTGTTTATATATGCATTTTATTAATTAAACAGCAAAATACATGAATCAAATCTAAGCTAAGTATATTAAATAAACATAAATATGTCGCAAAATTTTATAAATGCATCGCCATTCTATCATGAATCAGTTAATTGATTGCAAATTGATTATTTATATTTTTTCATTATGATTTGTCTCAGTTCAAAAACAAAGAAAAAAAACAAAAAAAAAATTATTTATAGAAATTTAGATTTAGATCGATTGCAAAAAAATAAAATAAAAATAAAAATAAATTGAAATAAATAAAATAAGACAAAATAAATTACGAAGTATTGCACAAAAGTCTTTGAACATGTTCCAACAATTTTCACACTGAAAACCAAAAATAAATCCAAATTCAATTGAATAGAAATAAAATGTGTGATGCGAATCCTTTTAGATAACACATAACGCAAATCAATCTCTGAAACAATTAAAAATAAGTAAATTGCATCAAGTGTAGAAAGAAATACAAAATACAAACCCAATATTCGCATGCTATTTGAAATTTATTGCAAGCGTCGCTACCAACAAAAAAAAAAAAAAACTCTTACATAAATTAGAATTTTTATAGTTTTATCTGGTCGCGAACGTTCGAATATTTTCTTTACATCCAATTGTATAAAAATAAATAAATACCAAAAACCTAATAAAAATACCAAACCTCTCTAATTACAATAAATTTTAATTTGCTCAATTTTATTCTTGTCTGCTGAAAATTAAATGGCATCCTAAGTTCAGTCAGTGTACATTATAATTTTATGTTGAATGCTTTTTAAATGATTTGTTTTAAATATTTCTGTTAGATAGACATCTATAGACGATTTCCAGTATGCCATTTGTTTTTGAATTCAAGCTCAATCATTTGCACAAAATTCCAAATTCGATATTTGCGATATACAAACAATTGTTAGAGAACTATTAAATTGAATCCAACTTACCTGTAATCAGTGTTGTGTTCGTAGTGTGGAAATTTTCCAGTGGAAATATTTCCATTATGAAATATTTCCATGCAAGTTTTCTAAGTTAATTTTTGGAAATTTTTCCATTTCTAGTTTTTATTTTTTTATGCACATTTGTTTAAAATGCTTTTGAAAACGAATCCTAATTCCGTCAGTCAATCAAAAGAACTGACATATAATTAATAGTATAATTGCGGCCAATTTTTTCAGTTCATTTTTGTAAGAACAGATCGCGGTGACTGTTAAAATGACAAACAAACATGTTAATGCATAAATAACTCGGAATATTGATCCAAAAATGAAGAAAGGGTTGAAACAGTTCCCAAGGAATCCATTTTTAATGTTCCCGGTGTTCTCAGGTAGCTTGTTAACTTTAGACCTTTAGTACAAAATTTTACAAAATATTTCTTTTGTACTGCAGCAACCTCAGTGGGATGCCTAAGAACTTTGAGAGGATTAAAAATGGAATTTTTGATGTCGATTTCCTATAAGTTGGCTTCAGCACATTTTTAATTTTTGGAACAAAACTCCCAGATATTTAGGCAAAAACATGTTTGTTTGTCCCAACTCCCACGGCAACTTTTTTTTTACATTCTAACTGTCACCACGATCTGCTCTATATTAAAAATTTCCATTGAAGAATTTCCGGAAATTTTTCAAAAAATTCGGAAAAATGGAAAACTACGAACACTGTCTGTAATATGTAGTGTTAACCCATTCATGCGTGGCGTACATTATAATGTACATCAAAATTTAATGTAATTTTAACGTGAAATATGAACACAC
>JAABKK020001955.1:0-29321 GCA_011634745.2 Catotricha subobsoleta
AGTTTGCGTACTTTCATTTCCATACAAAAAAATGTACGCGCTGTCAAAAAAACTACACAATCGCGTACTTTTTACATGAAGCGTACTTTTTACATAAAGCGTATTGATTTACGCGCGTAAAGAGCTAACTCAGGATCACCCCTATTGTTTTATGTACGCGATGTAATTTCATAGAATATTCTATTTATATGTAACACTGTCATTCTATATATAAATAGAATGACACTAATAGCACACATTTAATTTATACGAATCATAAATCTATAAATACATGTCATATATAATCTTTGTTCCAATGCAATGTCATATATGATTTACTAGATCTTAATCGAAACATTCTGATGTCAATTTTCACTAATATATAAAGAAATATTCGAAAACATAAAACCAGGATGCAAAAAGTATCACCAAAACATCCGCTTCTACCTTTTTTTTTATTTTTTTTATTTTCAGTGTTTTTATAATAATATATCTTATACAATCCACATTACCACAAATATTGTATTTAAAATGGTAAATTTATTCAAAAAAAAAAAAAAATCATTGCATTATAAAATTTATAAATTTTTAATTTGATATTCTTATTATCATAAAATTTGTAAATGAATGTATTATTTATATATAGTCTTCGTTTTATTTTTATATTTAGTTTTAACACACTTTTACTCTGCAACCGAATTGAAATGTTTTTTTTTTTTATATATATACGTGAATAAATATGTATTATATGTATGAACGAGGAGGTGTAGAAGAGGTGCGCGATACACATACTATCTATTTATTATATGAGTTTATCAGTTTCGGTCAACTACCTTGTCACAACATTAACCTACATTTTTAGGATGTATAGTAATAAAAAAAAATATATATATAGATATACATATATGTATACAGGGTGTCCCAGATAAGATGTAAAAAAATGTGTTTAATTTCATTTAATTTTGTTATTCCCAACTTTGCTAAATGTCCGAGAATTACAGTTATTAAACCTTACAAATTTCTAGACTCCAAAATATTTAGAAATAGTTTACCACCTGTCATATTATATGAATATTTGTTTTTGTGCTTGACAGCGAATTACTTGAATTTCGATTGCTATATTGATAATTATTTTTTTTTTTCAAGAAAATGTATTAATATTAAAGCATTTTCTAAAATGACAAAAGGTTTGGAACGATTTTAACACAGACGATTTTTTAAATGTCAAAAGTCGAAAAGTCATGTCTGGGGGTGGGGGGCGGAATCCTGAACGGTGTTGAGTTAACTATTGTCGAATTGGTCGACACGCAGCTTGACGTCGAGTGTGCATCAAAAAAAAATCTTCATTTTATTCATTTTGCTCGTCGAAAATGGTTTAAAATATCGACCACTCGACACAACTTGCTCGACGATATACAAATAGGTCGTGTCTCGACACTCGACACTCGACACCGTTCATGATTCGCCTCCTGTATTTAAAATCCTTATAAACCTTACAAGCCTATATGTTATTTCAAATAATACTCAAGAGAAAATATTAAGCAAACAAAAATCTTCTTCTATTTTTTTTTTTTAATCATATCCGGAACACTCTTTATAATATATTCATGTAAATATTATATATGTAATATGTATTATAAAATGTAATTAATACAGATGAAAGCCGAATCATATTTAGACATTCTTTAATTAGTGTTAATTTAATTATTCAATATTATAATATTTGATTTGTTCAAATAAAGTAATAATAAAAATAAAATGCACTATTATTTAAAAAGATAATTTTCAATTATTTTTGTTTCGAAATATTTATTGTGGTTTTAAATTAATAATAATAGATATTTTTATAGACTCTATTTCGAATAAACTGCAAGATGATCATCAATTATTGTAGATTCTGTAACTTTTAATCTTTAGAAATTTATTGAATTGATTACTGGCAATTCGCTCTTATCAAAAAATTTCACAAAGGAAAAAAAACTCTAATTGCAAAATTTATTACTATGTAATTCGCTCTTAACAAATAAATGTTCGAAAATCTTAATAAGAGTTCTTTTTCTCAAAAGTTGTAAGCAGAGATCAGTCGGGTATCCGAAATACCGAAATTCTCGGTTCGGGTTGGACCCGAACTTCTCGGGTCGGCTCGGGTAAGACCCGAGATTTTGGATCAGTTCGGGTCAAACAAAGTTAAAAAAAAATCTAATGATGTCAGAATGTTCTAAAAGTTATGAAACGTGAAGATATCAAAAAATCGTTGATCAAAAAATGTATGGAAATAATAATAATGAAAATTATCACATTTGAAATGACCCGATCCAACCCGACCGACCCGAACCGACCCGAAATCTCGGGTCTGACCCGAGCCGACCCGAATTTCGGTAATTTCGGATGTACCCGATTGATCTGTATGGTTGTAAGAGATATTTTTTAAAATAATATAATATTAATAAGAGCGATTTTCAATTATGAAAATTTGATGAGTGATTTTCAAAAAACATTTTTTTTTTAATAATAGTCTATTTTCTCGTAGAACCAGCGATATAGTACATTATTTTTTGTTGTTGTAAATGTAATTTAAGTCCCTATAGGCATTTTCGAGCTTTAGACTTTATAGATACTACTTTTAAATAAAATTGTCTAAATATAAGATATAGCTTTGCTAATGACTATATAAAGTCTTGTATATCGGACACTCTTGTGTGTCTATAGAATATCTATTGCTTTAGACAATGTTAAGACAATCTAAGATAAACTATAGTCTGTATAAAGAGATAGATAAACAAGAGTGTCCGCTATACAGACTTTATATAGTTTATAGCAAAGCTATATATCATAGACAATTGTCTAAAATTGCCTATTGGGAGTATTTCAGATCAATATAAAGTAATATGTAGGACGTAGGTATTTATATGGATTCTTATTTCAGAAAAAAATATATATATTTATTTTCCACCAAAACTATTTAAAATTAAAAAGAAAGAACATTGTCCTATCGCATGAAAAGGAAGAAAAAAAAACTATTTGAAAACAAATCTACAATAATTGAACTTCCTTAAAGTAAACCAAAAAAAAAAATAAAACTTGTTTTGGTAACAATTTTCTATTATTTGCTCAGACGAAACAAAGTATTTTAGTAAAACAAAATAAACAAAAATTTCATTGATAAAATAATTTAAATTAAAAAATCATCAAAACATTCACAATAACAATAATAATTAAATCCATTTAAATAATAAAAATAAATTTACACAAATATTAAATAATTGCTTAATAATTAATTTTCTTTTTAATTCTTTTCGTTGCAGGATAATCAATCAAGATCAGGAAGTGTTTATGCAAAGCAATTAAACACACAAATTTTTTGAGAAATAATATTCTAAATGAAAATTATAAGCGATATATATATGTGCATTTAGAAAAGAAAATTATATAAAAAAAAATATGGTCTAAGGTTAAATTTTGCCACTTGCCAAAAAATTTCTTTGCGGACAATAACATAACCTAAAAACCTATCTAAAATAGTCTACTTAAATATGATCTAATCTAAAGGCATATTTTTCGTGTAAATATTTTTTTTTGCCAATAAACCGACGAAAATAACAAGAACAAAAAAACAAACAAACAAAACAAAACAAAACAAATGTATAAGAGTGCACTTTTTCAATTGTTAATGAAAATTATTTCGATAAATAACTAATTTTAAATTTAATTATAATCAAATTGTAATTAGCGTCATCATTTAAATTTAACAAAAAAATGTGTTTTTAAATTAATTCATATTCATTCATTATGCCGGCATATAATAGAATGATATCGAAATATTAATGAGCAAGAGCTATAAATATTGAACATAATATATATATTTATATAAGTATAGTTTTTCCCCAATACAATACAAATAAAAATGTAAATAAATAATTTTAATGAGTTTAAATGCTCTTTATTCAAGTTTTGTACATAAAAATCAAATATAATTTTAGTTTTCTCGAATAATTTTTTTTTTTTTTGATTATAAATATTGTGAAAAGTATGATGTGTGAATATTGAAATTAGTTATGGAAAATAAGTGCAAATAGAAGAATATAAGTGATAATTATGCGATAGAGAAAAAAAAAACAACAACATTTAATATTTTTTTTTTTTGTTTTATATTCATGCTTATTCATATATACCAATTTTATCGTTCAATCATTTTTATATTGAAGAAACCTTAAATGTAAAATGATGTTAGAGAACAAATTTTATTGCGGAAAAGTAAAAGCTAAATGCATTGCACACAAATTGGAAAAAATCAATTATACACACTAAAAAAAAAAACAAAAATTACCTGCATTTTGAATAGGAATAATTATATCGATTGTCATTTCATGGTTTCTTCATACAACAACAGCAACAACAACAACAACAACCAAAACCAAAGAAGAAGAAAAGAAAAGAAAAATATGGTAGTTTGGCAAACCAAATGTTTCATTTTCTCTTAGATCTTTACCGCTTCGATATTAAATGACATAAAATATAATTATAATACAATAAATAATAACGTTTACAATTTTCTAACTAAATTAGAAAGAACAAAAAAAAAAGAAACAAACAAGTAATAAAAAGAAAAAAAAAAACTTTTCTTTTCAAGCAACAACAAAAATTGAAAATAGAAAAACGTCGCGTGGTGTATTTTTTTTTTTTTGTTATTCTCTGTTCTCTATATATTCTTGTCGAACTGACAAAGAATAGAAAATAAAAAAAAAAAACAATAAAGTTTAACTCGGTATTATAATTCATTCTACCTCTTTTTATAATACTTAACACATTGCATTATATATTTATATGTATGATGTATTAATATATATTAGTCGGAAAACTTCACATTTTAATAGTTCAACGGCAGTAATGAAGGTACCACCGTTTTTATTCATCTATGTATGCAGCATATATATGCAATAAAACTAATACGGAGAGTGAGAAAATGTTAAAATGCTGTTTTAACAACAACAACAACAACAAAAAATAGTTTTATATGCACATTATATTGTGCAGTTGGTCACATGTCATTGTATGCATGAAATAACAACATTGTGCATACCGTTTACACACACACAGACACACACATATATTCGTTTCAAAGTTAAACTTAAAAACTGAAGTTGATACAAAAAATATATTTTGTTTACCTATATATATATATATCAAAAAGAGTGTGTATTTGTGTTTTTTTTTTCTTTTTGTGAAGTCATAGAAAATAAATAAAATATAAAAAATAAAGAAAAAAATAAAAAAAAATTTGTTAAATCTTGTATATGATATTGTTGGATAAAATATCATCGTATCGTATCGTATCGTATGTATGTGTTGTTATACAGAGTACAGTTAACTAGTGATAAAAAAAAAGAAGAAAAAAGTTGAAGAAAAAAAAAATAATAGTAAAGAGATAGAAGAGAATAAAAATAAGAAAGAAAATAAAATATATATATATAATAATAATATATTATGTAAAGTGGATGTGTATTTACAAGTGAAGTGCATATAAGTTTGTTTGTATAATTTCAATGAATAATATATTGTTTTTTTTTTTAGTGTGTTTGGATCGGTTGGTTGGATTTGTTTAAAAACCATATCAAAACGAACCTATTATTATCGGTATATATATACTTATATACAATTATATCTTTATTGTGACGTCTATGTACTAGATGTATATATCAAATACATAGACAAACATAATAATTACCATTCAACAATATATAAATATATAATGGAATGAATATTATATAAATTATTCAAATGGCGGAATTAGATAAGGTAAGTTTAAATATAAGTATAGCAATTTTTTTTCCCTTTAAGAAAATGTTAGAAAACTAAATTTCACAAATAGCACAAAAGTATTGGATTGTATTTTTTTGGAATTGAATTGCAACATAGATATGTTTCGATAAACATATTTACTAGGTAAAATAGAAGTTTTTTTTTGATATACCTACATTTTTTTTTTTTGAAACAGTTATATATCAATTTTTAGAGTAAAGACGTCGAATGTTTGCGTCCGTTGACGCCCGCGCAAGACTTTTGGATTTCGGATTGTTAGACCATTGTCCTAAAATGTCCGCAATTAGTCCTAATTGTTCGACCACAAATTATCATTTGTCCTAAACGTTTGCCAATGGCAAAATTTATTATATAATTGGCTCAGAATAATATATTTGAGCAACTAGAGCTCTAGCGGGGAAACCGAAAGCTCACAAAAATTTAAATTTCTTCAAAAACACCGAAAATAATGCAAAATTATAGTTCCATTTACTTCTCGGACAAATGAGGACAAATTAATTTTTTTGTTCCGACATGTTGGACATTGCAAGGCCATGCCAGAGGACACTATTTCAATAGCCCTAATTGAATGTTTGCTTTTGGGTTTTTGTTTACAATCTTGAAACATATTTTTTTTATTATTATTATTAAAAAATTTGTATTGCTTTCAAATTAATCATTGTTTTAAATTGATTTTATTTGTCAGCAATAACTAGCAAGAAGTTTAATGTTGTCTTGATTCAGTAAAGAAAAAATAGTTTATAGTATCGATAACAGAATCACAGAAACTCTTAACACTCATTCAATGTAGCATACAAAGCAATTGTAATATAAGATATATTATTATACTTAAAGCAAATACATTCAAGTAACTTCCTTTCTATGCTATTTAATTTAGTTCATTAATAACAAATTATATTTTAATTTTCTAATCTGATAAGGAAATTTTACATTGCTTTCATTTTTTTTTTATGCAAGCGATTTACATTTTGAGATTCCCATGCTCATGACAAAACGTTTCATACCATTCATTCATTAGTTTACATAATAATTTGTGTTAGCAAAAAATTTCTAATAACTATACCAAGTTTTTGAGAGAACATTTTCTACAATAGAACGCGTGTATTGAAAAGTGTAATCAATAAAAAGGTGTTTCTCGTTTTATTTTTCTTTCTTTCAAAATCGTGACATTGTGAAATTTTTGTGTTGAAACACATCCATTTCATTTGAAACCAGGCATCGACCTTATTTCCAACTACATATATATATATATATTTATATAGTTCATATATAGGTAGTGAAATAAAATGTTAATTACAAAGAGATGCGTGCGTGCAACAGATCATTTTTATTGATTTCGACGACCATTTTATAACAAAAAAAACCAATTTAACTTTGAAAGAACAAAAATGTGTGTGTTTTTTCTTCTTATTCTTCTTTAAAATTTTAACCTCTACAAATTTGCCTTTTTTTTTATTTACATTTTTTAAAAAAAAAAAAAAAATCGTTTCTTTTTTCTCGTGGAATAAAAAGCCGCAGGTCAAAAAATCTCATGCAGAGAAAATTGTTTGTATGGGTTTGGCTGTGTGAATTTGAAAATCTGAATAGGGATAAGAATATAAGTGATAGAGTATAAAAATGTCTTATACAATAATTTTGTGTATCGTATGTTAGTTTTGTATAATAGAGGTGCATATAGTACGTTGTCTCGTGCATCACATTCGTATGAAATTATAATAAAGATAAAGGTCCCGTGTAAGATGCATACAGACACAACGCAACACATATTTATTATATTATTTATCTACAGTATAGTGTCTCTAAGTGGGACAACAAATTTTGGGTGGACCGCTTAGAGGAGTTTTGTAACATTCCATCAAAGGCAAGAATCTAATCCATCAATTTTCATTTCAACTTTATTTACCAATGTTGCTAAGGGTACGTCTCCGAAAATAAGTGGTGCAATCTGTCATGGGTAAATTTTGTATGAAACCCTTCGTTTAGAAGTTATTACACATTGTTTCGTATTTGGGTGTTATAGCACCTCGCCTCCGGTTCACCAAAATCAGGTGCCCGATTTAGACAAGTTATATACTTTTATTCATGTTAATATGTTTTTTCATGTATGTATTTTACAATGTCAATGGCTTAACTCAAAAACGGTTAACCCACTTTTTACTTCAAAATCAAGTGGTTTAGCAATTTTTTTTGTTTTTTTTTGTGCAGGTTTGGAATTTAGGCAAAATTAGCCCACTTTTTTTTCTCACAAAAATGAAGTCGTGTACCAATCCATTGGTAGCTTGTTTTTTTGAAATTTATTTTTTGATGGAAATAAGATCAGGAAGACATCAGCTCATTTTCATTAAAAAAAAAAAAAAAAATTTCGAAAAAAAATGTCGATTAACCGTTTGTGAATTTAAGCCATCGTCGATATATTCTTTCTCCGCAATCATGTTTCAATAATAAACAGCCCTGAGATATAATTAAAAAAAATCATACTAACAGAAAATGTATTCTAAATCATTTTTATAATAATATGTTACCATTATGATGTCCAAGATAAATAAAAATATATCTTAATTAAAAAAAAAAATAGGCTACAACTCGGCTGCAACTTAGAAGAGTACCTACTATTGTTATAATATTGAAATGGTTTCTTTTAGTTCACCCAAAATTTACTATCTGAAATCATTCATAGCACAGTATCACATTAATGATAAAGATAAGTGATTATTAAATACAGTGATGCATACCTGGAGTACATCACCATTAGAACTAAAGTTATGCTAATTTCGATTACCTACTCATGTATAAATTAAATTTTAGTTGAAAATTGGTATGTATTTGCTTCATAATGTATATTGTTGCACGATATTGTTTCACTCTATTGCTAAGCTATCCTTATATTCACATAAAAATAAATTATTTTTTGCTAGAATTATAAGGTATATGATAAACAGATAAACATAATAGCGAGGTACTCATTAAAAACTCGGTATCTCGGTATAATCTGTTAAACTCGTATTCTCGGTATTCGGTATATAAATACCGAATACCGAGAATACCGAATTTAACATACTTCACCGAGATACCGGGAGTTTTAATGAGTACCCGCTACCCTAATGTAATTATTATTTTTATTTTCTTATTATTCGGTTCATTTATAGAAGTAAAAAAAAAAACCGTAAAAGCGAAATTTTCATGAAAATATGTCCACTTAAGAAGATCTTTACTGTATTATGTATTATATTCGACCCTCGAATTCGTAAAGTTATCATTCGCTTTATTGTGAAATATTACAATATCTAAAAATAAGAATTTTAAACAAGAGACAATCAGACGAAATAATGACTCATATAATTTCGTCGGATATACCAGCTTATTTTTATTATTAAGCATTTATTTATTTATTTTTTTTTTGGTACAAATTACGTCATAGTCAAAATAATGTGTGTACCTACATTTTGTACTCTTAACTTAAAGTATGCCATCTTTGTAATGAAGAAGAAAGAAGTTACAAAAAAAAAAAAAAATCTTTACAAGACTTAAGTAATAAAATTCAAATAAAAATTTCCATAATTTTAAAACTGTTATAATAGTTCTTACATGCTAAATAAATGTCTCCATAAGTATCTATAACTGAAAACATGAAATGTTCGAAAACAAACGAACAATATATTCAAAAAAAAAAATAAATAAAAAAAAACCGAAAACATAACTTTGATTTTATTATATTATTTGTAAAGTTAGGAAATATGAAATTATAAAATAATAAAAATGAAAATGAAAATCAGGTCAACAAAAAATTATTAAGTGCTCATAACCATCAGTCATCCAACAAAGCACACAGCAAGCAGTTAGTACATTATATACCGTACCAAATCAACTATTATTTTGTGCACTTTCTTTTCAATATCAAAAAGTTTTTTTTTTCTCTCTTTTTTCTTTGCGCAATGACCTTATTTATTTTATAATATTTTAAAAGAAACAAACTTTGTTGGCGAAGAAATATTTTAGAACGACAGTTAAATACTTTTGAGCGAAGTAATATACGAAAGTATAACGAAAAGGTTTTAGTTTTAGGTCAAATATCTAGTAATTATGTTCGAATAGAAACAGTGGATACAGTACTTATATTACTAGAATATTGATACCTAGATATTGAATTTGTAATTGACAAGAGACCATATATATGTTTCATAAGGCGTGTTTTTTTTGACATCGACATCTATATAGATTTACCTATGACAAAAAAAACGACTTCAGTCTTATTATAACCTAAACATTGAACAAATAAATAAATTGCAACTAATATTAATAATTATGCGAGCATAAAGTTATTTAATTATTTAAAATATATTATTTCATCTTAATTTGAAGTTTAAATTGGAAAATAAAGAAAATAATGTTTTACTCTAGCGTATTTTCGACGTTATTGTGAATGTCCATATTGCTCTAATAAGAACATCTATACCGATCTAATAAATCCACCTACTTATCCAGATGTCAGTTTGTACGAAAATTAATCTGGATAGCGCGCTATCCAGATTTAAAATGTAATAAAAAACACGCCTATATCCACTTTATCAAAATTGAACTTCTGTAAAACAACCCGATCAACCGCTCGATATCGACCTTTAACGAACGGTACGGACCTTAACGAAATCTTTAAAGATCCATAAAGATATATAAAGGTCTTTAAAGATTTCGTTAAGGTCCGTACCGTTCGTTAAAGGGCGATATCGAGTGGTTGATTGGGAATAGATGACGCTAAAATGATAAACACAGATGCGTATTATGCATGCAGTGCCATTAATTTAAACGTAACTAAATCGGCAGTGAACATCGGTAAATTTTGGGGAAATGGCTATACTTTATTCTTCCTGTACGTATGTATATATTGAACATGGGAGTTTATTCCCATTGAAAGTAAGTGCTTGATGAAATATTTTGATCACTTAATATCATGGCAACGAGTTTCCAGAATAATGGTTTCGGTTCGATTTGATGCGCAAAATATTCAATTGTGATGTGAATGAAATTTAATTAATGAACGGGTTTTTTTTTTAACTACTGTTACCAGGTCGGTAAACAGATTTACGAGGTAGGTTTTCGAAATAAAACCAAAAAAAAAGGACATTAAGAATAACGATGTTTACGTACTTTACAAACATTTTGAAAAATACTTTAAATTAATATAAAAATCGCTAGTAAAATAATTAAAAACTACTATAAAAATGTTGTTTTTTTTCTACATTTTTATGTTCTCGATATAATTTGCCGGGGACAGTAGACATATAGGGTAAGCGGAGAAAATCCTCACAATTAGAGGACATGTACCATGACGAAATGATCGGTTTTGTAGTTATTATATCACTTTAACTTAAGACTTATGACAATTCTCTATTAATTATTTGGCGTACATTTTTTTTTATGAAGTTTTTTTTTATCGCAGATATGCTTTCATCAGATATGCTAAACAAAGTATATATATCTCAAATGCTATGTTAGGTTACCTACTTAATTTAAATTCAATACACTGGAAATTCAAGTTAGTTGTTATGCTTACTATTTTTGTTTTCTTTTTATATTATTTTACATTTTACGATTTAAATTTTTTTTTTTTTTTTTCATGGGTCGTATATACATACCTATATATATATATTTTATTTTAATAGAAAGATTTGCATGTTATAAAAATTTTGCTTGTTCGATTGATTTGAAAAATTGTCTCTGAAAATATTTTTCAATTATGTCATCTTAGCTGGAGCACTTCATTCACAATTCGCACCGATACAGTTCTATTGGAAATATATATTATAAATAGCTCATACTAAATAATTGACTTACAGTTCAAATCACTACCATAAGTACCAACTATATTTTACATCTGGGTCAACAAAAACCGTTCTTCTTCTTCTTCTTCTTCTTCTTCTTTTATTCTGTTTTTCTTCTGAATTTAGGTTAATAATCAATTTGTAAATTAAGTACGTTTATATAGATAAATACCTACAGAGAATACAAGTAGATGTTTTTTTTTTTTTTTCAAAATTATATCTAGTTTTGTAATTTATTAATAAATTAATTAAATAAGAAAGTTTGGGCTTTTAGACAAGCGAAACATCTAAAAATAAATTAATGAACCAATGAATAAATTTAAACAGAATAAATGTCTTGATATAATAAAAAAAAGAGAAATCACGACCACTTACGCGTAAATTAAATTATATTAAAATATTCGTTTTGTCCATCCCATATATGAGACTCTATTAGAATCAAAATAGGTCTATTCCATTTGCGTTGACAAGCGATTTTATACCATATCGCTCTATACAATTAGGATCAAAATTGCCTGCCAACGCAAATGGAATAAACCTCTTTTGATTCTAATATAGTCTCATATATTATGTTATCGGTTTATCGGCTTATCTGTTATTTTCAATGAGACTTGTAGTACTGAATTTCTTTTATTGTTTTTTTTTTCGGTACTATTCTATTAAGCATCATTGTTACCTCTTCATATTTATTAGAAAATAAGAAAATTTATATTATATATATATACACAAAAAAAAAAAAAAAAGAACATAACTTATCACTTATTCAAATTCGAAAATATATAATATATTTAGAATCATCTTCATTTTTCATAAAAATACACCATCACGTAATTTTTTAGAACCATAAATCTTTTTACACGGCTATTCGTTCACACATTCCAAATAAATAAATAAATAATTAAATAAATAAAAAACAATAAGGTTTCTCCGCAAACAATATTTCGTAATTAAAACATAATTTATTTTAACAAATGCGTATGGGTTTATTTAGTTTTCTTTACCAAATACATTTATCGAAATTAAACTATTAGTAATAATAATAATAATGCTGATACCGTTAAATTAAACTAATAGCTGATAAAACAAATTATAATAATGAATAATATAATAATAATATAATATATGAAGAAATCTTTTTTTGTTTTTTTATGTAGTACAGTGAAGCGTTTCTAACCAGACCCATATATACTTTCATTGTATTCCGCGCATTTGGTTCGATAGGCCAAATTAATTTAAAGTGTGGAGACGGTGTTACTGCAATAGAAAAATACAGTAGAATCATTATTATCGAGCAAAATTTTTAGATGTGCACGAAGATCATATATTCAATAGATGTTTCAATTGTGTAAAAGAAACCAGCAATGTTAAAATCTATGTGGAGTATATGAAACACACAGTACACAGTACACCAATCCACAAAATCTGGCATTTCATCTCAAATTCCAGACGCTTTGAGCTGGTGCACTCAATTTAACGAGTTCAATGATCTCTTGAACTCGAATAAAGCCTAAACATTGGGGATGCATAATGGGCCATCCATCCATCCATCCATCCATCCATCCATCCATATGAAACAGACGATGCGCCGTAGATTTTGCATGAAATAAATCTTAATAAGCATTTTTAGACAGGTTGTCTAAATACAGGATATATAGCTTTGCTATGGACTATATAAAGTCTGCATATCGAACACTCTTCTGTGTCTATAGACTGTCTACAGCAATAGACAGTCTATAGGCACACAACAGTGTCCGATGTACAGACTTTATATTGTCTATAGCAAATCTATATCCTGTATTTAGACAATTATTTTAAAGTGTATCTATAGACAGTCCTAAAAGTCAAAAATGCCTATAGGGTATGAGGCTACTTGTATATTGTGGTTTAATTAAATTAGTTTTTGCCCACCAATAATCGGAAGTTCATTCTATAGGCCGGCTAATGAAAGTTTAATTAGAGAGGTTACACTGTATCTGTAATATTCCAGTCAATAATAAAAACTGTTATTATTTAATGAATAAAATATACATAAATTATTAATTTATTTATCATATATAAATAGATATATTATATATATATATAAATATTTTTTTTTTTAAATTATTGTGTGTATAACTTAATTATACACTACATTTACAAATTTAGTAAAAAAATTAATTATAAAATATTATTATGTCGTATGTACGTACAGTGCCGTCAGAAAGTTTGAGTACAAAATGCAAAATTTTCGTTTTTTTCACTTTAACACTATTTCTATACGAAATTTATTTATTTGAGTTTCAAACAATTGTTTTGGAAAAAATACACAAAAAAAGTTCAGATTTCGTATAAAAATAGTTTTAATTTTGGGAAAAAAAAGAAAATTTTGCAAATGGTCTCAAACTCAAATAGAAATAGTGTTAAATTTGTGAAAAAAAAAAATATTGCATTTTGGTCTCAAACTTTCTGACGGCAGTGTATGTCTTGATGTCTATGTGTTAGTACTATGGTTTTATTTTTTTTTATTTTTTAATAACAGAAACGTAATTTTAATAATTTAAGTTTTTAGATAAGTAAAAATGTACGCGACCTGTAGATATAAATATATATATACATATATTTTATATTTGCATATTGTTTTTTTACAACTTGTTCATTTGGTCAGCTGTTTTCTCTTTCTCGCTCAATAAATGTTGATGTTTTTTTTTTTGTATTTCTTTTTGTTTTTTTTTTTTGTTGGACTTTAATGATATTAAAAATATGTTACGAAATGACAGAGAAATATTCGTTATTTCTATTATTATGGCTTTGATGTATAAATAGAAAATATTATCTATCGTATATGTTACATGAATTGGATAGGTTTTTTATCGATTTGTTTTCATGAAATACATAATCAAAATTCAAATACCTACAAAATTATAAACAACATATTTATAAAAATTTATTTATGATTTTTGTATTCTATCATAAATTTTTAACTCAAAAGAGAAAACATATATCTTATCGAACGAACAAATCTTAAACGATAATTTTTTTTTTTTAATTTATTTATATACGCTAAGTCGATTTCATTTAACAAATGATTGCGACCTTCGTCTTCGATATTTTATGAGAATCGGATATACGCTCAGCAGTGGTTTATAATCAATAATCTCGTAAATAATATTATAATGGAATGGATGATGGTGTTTCTAAGTAACGAAATGTGATGTGAATAATATGTACAATAAAAGCTGGTATTTCTTATTTCTTCGTTTTTTTTTTTATTTTTCTTTTTCTCTTTTTTTTTTTTGTATTTGATTTTCGATTATCTGACAATTTATTATATCATCATTCAATCAGGTTACTACTATTTGATATACACACACACAACTAATTTATAATCATTATGAATTAATTTTTGCAATAGTTTATTCTGAATTAAAGCAACGCAACGTGATAATTCCGTATATTATTTTATAGTTATAAACATATTGCCATAATATTGTATTTGCTTGGTGCGTACGATCGTTTTAATGATTTTTTATGACAATATTTAAATTATAATTTTATATTGTATATTTTTTTTTTGTTGATGATGTTTACTTTACACACATCGGAAAAATGTTTTTATCACTTAATTTTACATTTTTGTGAAAAGATTAATTTTGCTTTTTCTTTTTGGTCTTTTTGGTTTGGTGTTTTTTTTTTTTTTAATGGAACGACTTAATTTTAATGGTTCGATTTAAAAATAACATTTTCATTGTATGATATGTATTATATCTTTGTAATCGAAGTAAAGTCCTTATATTTGTAGATAATTTGATCCAAGAAATATTCACATAGCAATTTTTTCTTTTTTTTACCCAAACAAAGTATTATTTTGGTATATAAATTGAAATCGAGCTTATTGTAAAACATACAATTTTTATATATGTACTCTGACGTACATCCCTCGTGGAAAAACATACCAAAAACCATACCAACGAAAATAGTGTAAAACCATAAAAACCATATACCAAAAATGATTATATTTTCTTGTTTTAGTATGGTTTGAGTATGGATTGGGTATGGATTGGATACAGATTGAGTATGGTCTCTGATTTAAAGGAAAAATATACCCAATAAGAATTTTCCAATTGCAAACAGTTGCAGAAATAGTTGGAGGACCAACTGTTTCTCGCACAAAAACTTTCGTTTTCAGCGGTTGAAACAACCAATTTTTGTTTAATTGTCCCACATTTGACATTTCCAACCGTAGTTCGAAAATTAACTGTTCTCCAACTGCATAGTTGGAAAATTAACCGTTGACCATCTGTTGGTCTGTGGTACATCCCGCATTTTAAACTACGGTTGGTAAAATGCAGTTGAAACAACTAAAAATGGTTGTATCAACCGTTGAAAAGCACAGTTGTGTGTGCGAATCCTAATCGTTTTTCCAACTGTCCAATTCTTATTGGGATACTAAATCCATACTAAATCCATAATGATATTAGTATGGTTTTAGTATGGAATTGACTATATATTTTCGTTGGAATGGTTTTAGTTAAAAAAAATTCCAGTAGGACACGTACTATTAAAAAACTGTATAATCTCTAATATGATTGCTCCAATATATGCCATACAATAAATATACCATATAATTGTGTGTGTTACTGTTATGCAAATGATACGCTGAATAAATTATCTGATAATCTTATATAAAATACAACTTAGGTAAAGATTTACCAACAAATTTGTTTACAACACGACTATGTAAATGGTAGGTAGGCAGTGTCAATTATGAAATTATCTTTCATATCTTTCATGTATATGCATGATATAGTTGATGTTCAGATATAATAAAAATTAAATTCTATTTAAATAAAGAATTGAACATAAATAATAAATGCACCTTCAAAATGTCTATTGTCATCAGAATATAATATAATACGGTATATAGCTTATGTATTATTATTTTCAATGGTGAATAGACCGAAAACTAATTTTCCAAAAACATAATTCATTTAAATATATATATATGCATGATGTTAATTGATAAATACTTATTAATAAACGTTTTATAATCTACCCAAAGTTTATGCAATAAAACTGAAAACGAACAGAGAAAAATAAAGCACAACACACACACACACAAACACAGCACAGCAACCATTTCTGGCATATTATTATTACGTACACGTATTATAGTAGGTATATATATAATATAATATATATAAATATATTTTACGGTCGACCTCTATATTTATGGAAATTTCATGCTGTAGGTACATCTTAAAAAATAAAGTATAAATCTATATAGAAAATCATATGCATAGAGGATTGCCAATTTTTGCTGTTTGCTCTCTGTGTTGTTGTTACGGGTGCTGGTTGCCACTGCTATATACAAAATATTTGCATTATATTATGTATGAGCGTAGAGAGTCATATCGAAATCATATATATATCGCATTATTTATATATATTATTATTCTGAAATAAAAGCTTTGCTACTATTTCATATTATATTAAAATATAAATGAATTAAAACCAGTTTATATGGTCCATCTAAATTTTCTTTTATAAATAACTTATATTTTTTATTTATTTTTTTTTTTGTCTCTAAGCATTTTGATTTTATTACTTAAAAATCAATTACTTTTACACAAAATACAGCTCAGCTCGAATGTGCTCAATGAGAGCATTTAATTTAAATATAATCGACGGGGCACATAAAACCATTGCGCGATGTAACGATGTTGTGCATTGCATACGTAGAGAATATATATTGTGTAGATATAAAGCTTGGTAATCGTTAAATTGAAAAAAATAGAAAAAAAATTTAGCTTTCACTTTTCACAGATATATTATTATCGATGTATTTAAACGAAATTAATCAATGTCCATTGACTAAAGCCTATTAAAAGTTTTATTATTATATCAATATTTTTGATGACAATAAATGTTCTTATAAGTCACATTAATTTGACGCAACTAAGTATATACCTATATAACAATTTATTTGTATTCTATTGTACTTCTTTCTGTGTCATAAAAATAAAGTCTATATAGCAGATATAGAAGAAATGTTTTATTGTACCTATACAATATAATTATAATATAATATAATATAATATATACTTAGATAAATTAATTTTCAATTGAAGATAATAATCGTTTGGTAAACAGTTTTCTTCGAAAATATATTCATTTCTATGTTAACGAAAACGTTTTCAGTAATATTAAATTACTATTCGCTCGAAATAATTAAATATTTATTTTATAATTTTCGATAAAATGAAGTTCAAGTGAATAAGCACCAACCACACACTCTTATGTCATACTTATATGCCTATTTAAAACAATTATAAACATCATTTTATGAATTCGAGAAGAAGTTCTCATACAAATAAAATATAAATTTCATAAGCTTTGCTTTATAATAGTAAATTCCAGTTAATTGCCTATATCTGAAAGACACACGATGAAATCGAATGAATAAAAAAAAGAAGATAATACAATTTCACCGGTAAGACCTTCAATTTAATAATAAAAGCGATGAGATGCGCCAACTATTCATTTCTAATCATTATATAGTGAATTGGTTGAAATACATTTAGAAATAGGTAAAGAGAACATACATATTATAACAAAAAAGGATCCCTAAATTGTTTAAAAAGTAAAAAAAGAAAATTACGAACTAAATGAATTAAATTGTGTTACCTACAGTGTACACCGCTTAATGAACGAAAATTCTTTTCAATCTTTTATTTTTACGTGAGGCTATTCTGTAATTTACCTTGACACAATTTAATGCATAATTGCAAAGCTTGTTGAATTTTTTTTTTTTTCGAGTTTCATACGCGAATTTATAATATAGGCAAAAGGTATAAACAATATTTTACATATATTTTTTTTTTTTTACTAAGTTATGGGCATACATTTTTAGTATAATAATTTTAAATAGCTTTAATCGCTAAAGGTTTTCGTAACAGAAATAAAAAAAAAAATAGATTTACTCAAAACGGGTCGAACTTTTGATGTAATATTTTGAGAATTGAAATCATTTTTTTTTTTTTAAACAAATTTGAGTTCATTGTTTAAATTATAGTTAAATATTTATGCAATTTGATTAATAAGTATCTAGACCTACTACCTTCAGTAAATTGAATCGAAATTGAACAAGTTCAACGTCCACACACACACACATTCAGCATATTTAAAACCGAAATGGTTTTATTGGGTCCGTTTTTGGAATTTTCTTATTAAACAATTTTAAATAGGCTTCTAATGATATTTTTATGATAATTTGTGCATGAAAATGTTGTGAAATGAATTTTTGTTTTCATCTATTTTGTATTCATTTAAGAATAACCAAGATTGAAAGAAAAAAACGTACTTTTCAAGGTTTAAATACAATTTTATTGCTTTCAAATTATAGTCAGAAAATTATTTATCGAATAAAGTTACCATTGCCAATGTTAAATATTATAACTTGGCTAAACTAAAATGACTCTGGATATGTGCACACAGTGGGGTGATGGGGGGGAGGGTCACTGTCCATGTATTTTAAATAACAACAATTAATAGTTATCAACTAATTTAGATAAATGTATTGAAGTTTGGTGTTTATTTTTCAGTTTCGCCGTCAGACGGCTATGACGGGAAAAATGACATTCCATTTGTTTATTTCATTTAAAAAGAATCAAAACTGTTCAAACATTTTTGTGCAACTATCATTTTAATTTGTACAACTGTCATATTTCCGATGGGTCGACTGTCACGACTGAGCTTTTTGTGGCCGATCTTAAAACCAAAAGCTCAATCCTATTTTTAAGTTCATTTTCACATTTAAGGAAACCACCTGCCCACCTTTTTTTAAGGACGTGTCTAGAGAAAAAGGTTAAACAACTTAAAAATATACACCTAAATTCATATAAGAATGCAATTTTCGTGCACGTTTTAAGAATAGATTGCTATGCTATGCACGCGGTAGAGAGAATGAAAAACTATTTCTCTCTCTTTCATACGTACTAAATTTTGCCATTGCGCATCTGTCATGTCCCTTAGAATTTAGGTGTACACGGAGAGAAATGATCTAACGCTTCGCAAGGGTAACTTATCTTTTGGAGGGGTGATCAACTATCAGATGGGTATTTGTACCAATTATATACTTAAAGAGGGGTTATATTTACTCATCAGAAGGTAAAATTAACTATCTGGATAGTTGGCGCCAAAACAGCCCCAATGATAGCAGACTCTACCCCTCATTAAGTGAAATGTACCTACTATCTTGTTCTCTTCGTGTATAAGATTACCCTGTCTTATTATCACGAATGTACCCCTCCCAATAATTAAAAAAACATGTGTATACCTATCGTTGTGTATGTGCGTGTGTGTGTAATAAAGAATTGTTTAAAGTCAAAAATATATAAACATGGAGTTTGTATGATAAGAGGATTATATTCTGTTGATGTATTCGTTTTTCTTAATGAAATTTTAATTGATTTAATATCTCATTTCGAGTTTTCTTTTCCTAAAAATAAAATAAGCTGTATATTAATCATCGTATACCATACATTTAAAAATGGCTGGTAAATAAATTATGATTATTTATTATTTTTTGAAAATATTTGGAGTGATTTTTTGTTTTTTTTTTTTTGTTTTAGATAATAGATCGTGTGCAAACAAAATTGGAACGATATTCGTTGGGTACATTGACGTTTAGTTTCATTATCTTTTATGTCATATGTAAAATGCGTTTGACGTTTAGCTTACACTAGAATTAAATGTCAATATACGCCCAACGAAAGTTTTGTTAAGTGTTTTTGACACAAATGCATGCAATCAATATCAAATCAGTCTTAGAGAATTCTCTACATTAATTTCATTTAAATAAAAACAAAAAAAAACGTGTATTGTAATGTTAATGATCCCATATAGGTCGGTAGGTACATCTGAAATTGTCATTAAATTATAATATGAATGAGACCAAAGTGCGCACACTGTATAAATGACAATTGATTATGATTATTATCTAGTTTGTGTCATTAATTTATGTCACAATATAGTTATCATTGTTAAAATTTTGACATTCATTGATATGACATATAAATAATAAAACAACATCATTTCATTTATTTATTTATATCAACCAAATTGAAAATGTGCAATGTTCCTATTAGAATTGTAGTAAACATTTTTGCATTTTTTCTATTCATATGTATGCGGTGATTGCTAAGTTTGCTATCCAATTACCCCATTGATTGTTGGCCACACGCTCGTTACAACGATAGATAGAAATATAATTTCAAGAGAAAATTACCAAATCTATTAGTCAGATTATATATAGAGGATGGCTTAGAAATAAACTGAATAAATTATAATTTACTAACTTTTTATAACAATTATTAACTTCCGAAATTAATTTGCCAAATGTAATTTATTCATTTAACCGTTAATTTAAATACTGATTTTTTAACAAGTGAGAGTGACCTTTTAAATTTTTTTTTTTTTTAACTCTACTTTTTGTATACAATTTAGTTATCACACATAATACCTTGACTAATAATAACATTCAATCAGCAATAAAAAAAAAATGATTAAGTTTTGTGTATCATGAGTCGAATAACCACTATCAATATTAATGTTGTGACAAATAGATCGGATTAATATGTAGTTTGATTAACATGGGATATGATTCTTGTGTAGTGTGTGTAGTGTGTGTAGTGTGTGTAGTGTTTACGAGTATACTTAATCTAAAAATGAATACATTATTATGTATATATATGTTTATTATTATTTACAAAATTAAATTGGTCTTAAATGCAAACACAACGCGTAATAAAACATTTAAATAGCATTAGTTGACTTTCTGATTATCTATATAATATTTAATTTTCGTCTACCCAATAATGATGATAATAATTTGTGTGATATTTGTTTACATATTTTGAGTAAATAAAATAATTTATTTTATACATACTTCATTTACCATTCATTTCAATTAATTTCTGAATTTCGTTTGTTTATTTGTTGTTGTTGTTGTTGTTGTTGGTGTTTTTTTTTTTTTAATTTTAAACAAGAAAATCAGCATAAAAATATTTAACGTCATGTCACAAAATATCTAGTTATTATTATATACACAATACTATAACATATAGGTATAATAATTACATGAATATTCATTATAAATAGAGACGTTGGCAATATAAATATTAGTATATAATAGATAGGCACATACACAGACTATTTATATACATGATAAATAAGCAATAACCATGTATAATATAAAACGCGTGCGACAGCCATGATAAATTCTACCAAAAATATATAAGTGAGGTATATGTATATGCCTTACGCCTTGCCTTATGCCTTTGCCTATATAGTTAAAAATCGTACAATGTACAGAGTTCAAATTCACAAATACATTCAACCTAATGTCTATCTATCTATCTATCTATCTATCTATCTATCTATATCCTATATCTATATATTTATGGATTAATTTAAAACGACATTTATTATACTCTGATTTGAATTTGTATTTCATTAAAAATAAAGTAGAAAAAAATAAAAAATAAATGTTTAGTGTTCACAATCATACAATAATTAATAATAACAAAAATGTTCAGTTCATAGTTAGTACGTATAATTATAATTATTTATACGTAACGATAGGTACTCATTCAATTTATATAATATTAAATAAAAGAAAACGTGACAGCAGCAATCAGCATGACATGACAACATTCTTTATGTTAACATTGTAAATGAAAATAATTTTTAAATCGATTCACCACAAATAAATGAACTGAAGCGCTTAGTCGTACAATATATATGTAAAGATTATAGGTACCTATATTATAAACAACAACAACAACAACAACAAAATCATTTCGCCTTCGCGCATAATGTAATTTGTTAATGCAAAGAGAGAAAAAAAAAACTTTTCTGTTTATATTTTTTTATGAAGGGTCATAAGACGATATTCAGGTAGGTATATATGTATACAATATAAATGTAAGTAGGAACATATATATATATATTTATTTACGATATTTGGGGAAAACGATGTGGCGAGACAAAAGGTATGAATATTAAATGAATCTAATGCTTATTTTAAGTATTATAATAAACTTATTAACTACTAATCAGTTTAATATTTATTAGACGTAGGGGTAAAGCACAATGTAATAAGTGTTCGTATAGGATGGATGACCTAGTTTTTATAAAAGAATCCGATAATGTCTGAATTCAATTAAAAAAATTAAATAAAATAAATAAAGCAGTTTTTAAATCGATAGTCTAAGTACCTACCTACTATGTTTTCTTTGTTTTCACATAAGGTGTATTGACCTTTTTAGGGTTAGTTCGAGTAAGACGTCCTTGACTTTGGGAAAAGAGGGGGGGGGGGAAGGGAAATACAATGGAAAGGAGGGGTCAAAAGTAATTTTGACGTCTTTTATTATTTAAAAAAAATAAGATTGATTTTTTCATCTGTTAACAATATAAAGAGACAGAATAGAATGTCTGATAAAAACATTAAATGCTAAAATCAAACTTATACACAATATTCTATGAAATTTGAGATATAATGATTTTGCATTCATTCTAGACTATTTATATACCTAACAACTTTTTTTTAAGAATATTTATATACATAATAAGTATACTTTAAAATAATTGAATTATAACTATATCAAATAAATAGATTTATTTTTAGCATACATCGAATCTGTTTTAACGTTTCCTAGGCCTTTCGCATTTAATTAATACTTAAAATTAATGTGGACGAAAAGAACGGCATTAGTATTATTTATTTTTTAATCTTATGTTAAATCCCCGTAAAGTGTAAACGACGGGTGCTACAAAAAAAAAATCTAAGATCGATCCCCTTTATTTTTGAAAACGCATGCAATGGTACCCCATTTAGCCCCCTCCGGCACCCCCACAAAAAGTTTTAGTGTAACCTGTGACATAGGTAACCCATCGACCAACTTTTTTCCCGCGAGTTTCCCACCTTCTTAAAGATTACCCCCCCAATTTTGGATACCCTTTTATATTTTTTATATTTTAATTTTTGCCCCTTCCCATTCAAACCCCCCAAACATGCCCCACCAATCCAAATACGATTTTACTAGCACCATAATGTGCACGTCTTTTGATAAAAGAAAAATTTACACTAAAAAGGGATCAAAGGCGGCCCCTAGCAGGGCAAGTGGGGTGCCACCGGATGCGTCTCCAAAAATAAGTGAGTGTCGCTCATGGATATTTTTTCTGTGGGAACTGCCGTTCTGAAGTTATCCCACTTTACTTTGTCGTGATTGTGAATTGCCATATGGCATTAAATTTAATTTTATACAGCGTTATTTAATACCACTTCTTCATATATGGAATGAAATTTGTATGAAATAATTCTCGATAGCGCAGTATCCAGAAATAAAATGGCGAAAAAAGTATTTGATTAAATAATGAAAGAAAATAATAATAAATATCGTACACAGTTTAGTAAATGATTAAGAATTGATTTTTTTTCTTCAAAAATATGGTTTTTATTGTGAACTCTATTCATATTAAAAATAGTACATAAATTATATGTCAAGCAGCCAGTTGTGACTAGGCCTATTTATTTTGATACTGTGTAAGGAGAAGGATGTGTCAAAAAGCATACAAAAAAAAAATTGCGGACGTCTTAATTGAACGACTCCATATCTCTTTGTTGTTAACGAAGAGTTTCGAGTTTTTCTATGAATATTTTGAAAATTCTATAAAACATTTTATTCACAAAAAATTATATGTCGTATGTAGGTAGGATGTATGTTACATTTACAAAATTAATAACCAATAAATCAAAAAGTTAATACATATATAAGTTTGTTGTTGTTTTTCTTTTTTTTTTGTTGTATATTCATTTTTTTCTTCAGCTCTTCACTTTATAAGTTTATTTATAAGATTTCGTTGAACAAATTTAATTTTGATGTATAATTCCTTGTGTAAATTTAAATTTCATTAAGTGCTATTAACAAATAGCAGGCATTTACAAAATTATTTATCACAAGACCTAGTACTGGCTCAAGCGAAATTACCGTCTATACTTATAATTTATAAATACTTTCAAGAAAATATATATCTACAACAAAGTAAGACGTCGATATTTAGATGTTCAGATCTTCAAATTCAGTTTTTTGATCCTTAAACCTACAAACATTTTTGCTCTCGAGATATTATTGCTTTCCGAATAATTTGGATGGAAAGACATTTGTGTTAATAAGAAATATTTTCTTATTCATACAGAAAAATTTAGGTTAGACTAATTCGGTAATATTAACTAAATGAGATTACAAGATTTATAATGTCTATAGTAGAAACTTTGGAAATGAATCGACATAGATCCGAATACAGTAAATTATAGTTTTCAAACTTGGAAATAAAGATTTATGTTACTAAAATTGTTATATAATGGATTTATATTTTCGTAAGCAGCTAATAATATATTCATTATTCATATTCGGTTTATGTACCTACTTATATATGTACAATTGTACAGACGTACATATAGAATATTTGAGATTGATAAAAATATTTTCATTCATTTTTTTTCTTCTTTGATAGAAACGAATATCATTGAGACATAGATTATTAAATTGTAATAAAGTCATATTTACGATTAAGTGTGCATTGAAGCTATTTCGGTTACTTAGATGTAAGTAGATCAAAATTGAAACATGCGTCTATACATATTATCCAGGAGCCAATATAAAAATTAAAGTTAAAAAAAGAAGTGGTGTACCATTTATATTTGCAACATATCACTCATATATCTCATCATCCATCCATCGAAAATAATTATATTTGATAAAATGTCTGATGAAAAATCCTTGAGATGCTTTTACTTTAGTTTCTTTTCGAATATTTTCTATATACATACATATATTGGATATGTTTAAACTCATCTTGGGCTATAGAATATATTTTATTGTCATGGAAACTCATATATACATATTTTATTTTATTTTATTTATTTATTTATTTATTATTATTTTTTTTTTTTTGTTTTCTTTTTTATACTTTTGCTTTTGCTGTGTGCAAAGTAGCAATTCTTATTTTTAGTCGAGTCGAATGAGAAAATTCACGCATGAGCATAGCAAAGTTTTCATTGTGTGTACGAGGCGAGGCTTGGGTTAGGTTTTAGTCCTTGGACTATGTAGATTGTAGATATGTATATAACATTTACTGTGCACACCATAACAATTATATTGGCTACAGACACATATAGTCAGTCTATGGGTACACAATTATTATGTTTTCAAAATATTATTAAGCAAAGTATTCGATTACGCTAAGCCTATCAAATATAAATTATCGAATTTTATCATAAAGTAAAATTGATGGCGGGCATGTTTTTTGTTGTTGTTTCTGTTTTTTTTGCTTAGAGACAATACTATTTGTTGGCATTTTTTTAATTTGTGTCCTAAGACAAAAGCAATATATTTTGTAAAAATCACAGAATGCAGTAAGATAAGCATTTTATATCCATGTATCAGCATGCATGCTTCCTCTATATACTTGAATATAATCTATGCATAGAAGATGTAATGCATTATTAACAATAAAGAAAATACACAAAACATTTTAAGAAAAGTCGAAATATTTGATGGTTTTTTTATAATTCAGCAACACACATAGATTGCAATAACATAACTGATTTGTTTCAGATCAACAAAAAAATAATATATGTATATATATATATTGTAATATTAAAACCATAACCTGAACAGTGAATTCCTTTATAAACTAATCATTGTTAATAGTTTTTTTTTGCTGTATTCTAATTAATTGTGACATTCTTGTCTAACATTAATTTCACAAAAACCACTACATCGCATTATCAATATGACGAAAATATTATATGTATGTAGGTTGTAGGCACCACTATATACGCAATGAGGCGCATTTAAGAAAAATAATCCTTCTCCATATATACTTTTATAATTGGAATGGTTTTGATTATATAATTGGTGTGGATGGTGGGGTGAAAGTGGAATGAATATATATATAGAATGAAAGTTTTTATTAGTCGCAAGTTTTGTTTGTTTTAATATAATTAATTAAACTCGACTGTTGACATTATCTCTTTTGATGAAATTGATTTATTTTATATACAAAAATATTACCCATATTCATATATAATCATATTCTACTAAGGTAATTTTATGTGCCATAAATATATTTGATTAGATGGGTATATGCTGGATGTTCTGTTTGGTGGTTTATGTACTGGTAGATGTTATATATAGTTATAAAAGTATTAAAAACATTTTTGGTTACAAAGAAGGAAAGGAGTAAGAAGAATACACAAATAAAAAAAAATAATAATAAATAAATAAATAAATAATATACGAACGAACTATACTTTACTTACTTACTTTTTTTTTGTTGTTCTTGCAGCAAAATAATAAATAAAATAAAATATAAGTATTTTATTTTGTTATACATAAGCATTATACGCATCGAGCATCGTACAGACATTTGCTTGTTTGATGTAAAGAATTCATATATTATACATTTTACGTATAGCTTCTTATATATATTATAAATGATGCTCTATAATAACGGCGTTGCGAATATGAGAAGCATTTATTTAAGCTAACGGCTTTTTTCTCCTTTCTTTTCGTTATCGTGTTTAAAATGTATTTATAATACAGGTTCATATATATAATAATGTTTGATTTTGTTTGTTCGTCGTAGTTTATTTCGCATTTACATTAATTTATTGTTTTTTCTCGAAAATTCGGCACCTTATTTAACGCTTATGCGCTTGCCTATAAGAACAAAAGTTTTTAGTTTAGTTTAGTTTTTTTTTTTTTTTTTGTGAACTACTTACCAGAAATTGCGTGGATGACTTAGTATATGGATATGTGTAGAGGTAGACCATAGCATGATGGCTACAAATATATTATATAAAATGAAATTGTATTCATATTAAAAACAGTTATTCTGTAACGGTTATTTAAAAAAAAAAGAAGAATGTCTATTGTTTATGTGACTTTCTTTTCACTTTTGCAATGTAATAAAGTAAAAACACGCCATATCCCACGTAAGTATTGATGGAATACAATTGAGCGCAAGATGATTAAAAGCACGTCATCCTTATATAATATATTAATATATGCTAATATACCAAATGACCAAAGGCTTGTATTATTTTATATTGCATAAAGTTTTTAATAATTAGAGTGCAATTTATATATATACCTATTTTAGTGGCGCGTAATATTTAATTAAGATCGCAAGGATTGACGCGCTATCAATTTTTTTTAAGCGACGAATACGTTAACATTGCGATGCATAAAAATATTAGCGAAGTTATTTCTATAGGTCTATTTTTGACCACATAATTAAATCAAAAAAAAACGATTTCTTGATTATATCAAACAACCCTGCGGATATGATATGGTCAACCAGGGAGGCGAACCGGGTTCTAGTTGGGTTCGGAGGTTCTAATCTCTTATGTGTATTTAAATGTTTATTTTCAAAAAATTATGAGTTTTTAAGTAGAGGTCTATTACCTATCTGTTAAGGAACTATTCATTAATACGCAAAATGTTTTGACTGAGTTATAGCTTCCTAAAGTCACAGAACCCGGAGAAAACATCACTGAATAATCACTTAACAGATAGATAATAGACCCACTTAAAAACGTATAAGAACAAATTTTTGAAAACAGACTTGTAAAATACACCAAAGAGATAAGAACCTCCGAACCTAACCAGAACCCGGTTTTCCTCCCTGTGGTCAACGTATTAATATTTACCGTTTTGATATTATTATTCATTGATTTTTAAACAATTCAATACTAGCCATATTGCGAATTGATATCATTATGTACATTTGTACGATACCTACTTTTATGTTATTTATTAACGCATACCTATCGCTTCTGTTTTGACATCAAGCAAACTTAATTATATATGAATAAATTATAAAAAAAATGAATATGTAGTTAGTTCAATTTCCTAAAAACTATTTAGCTGAAAGCTGAAATGAATTATAATACGGATATATGTTTATTTCGAAAATGCTGTTAAATTATTTAGTGCGGTCTGATCATTTTCAGTGAATTCAGCAATTTGTAAATCATTGACTTTTATATTCATCAATTTTTAAAAAGATTTCATTTTAAATTCGCTTTATTTTAAAGAAAAGAAATAAAAAAAAAACAAACAAACAAATCTACAAATTTATTATCAGAGTTTTCGTTCTCCATTTAATTTCAAATAATGTTGACTAAACAAAATATTTTCCATTTTGTCATCATAACAAATAAAATATAGTATGTATTATGTTGATGATGAACAAATTTAGCTGTATTACAATTGTATATACGTATAAGAAAATTAATGCAAAACGAACAATCAAACACGTGTTGAACTTGAATTTAAATACAAAGCTGGATTCTTCCATTCACATTTAAATATTTAGAAAATTTTAATTGTGTCGCATTTTGATTATGAAAATAAGCTATGATTTACTTATACGATAAAATCCACTCGCCCTTCAGAAAAGTATAAAATTTTTAAATATTAAAATAAACTGTATAGTTATAATCTTAGGTATATAAAAATAGAATATTTCAATGATAAATTAAAAAAAAAAAAAAACATAGAGGGGTACACTCATTAAAACTTCGGTATTTGGTAACTCGGTATAATTGGTATTCGGTATTTTTGGTATTTTCGGTATTAGGATCTTTCATGAGTGTCT